>NDXB01014565.1:156096-180053 GCA_002631895.1 Agapornis roseicollis
TTTTTTTTTTTTTTTTTTTTGCTTCCAAAAGCAACAACAAAATAAAAAGCATTTTCAGAGTTATCAAAAAGTTCAAAATGAAATGAAGGGCACAGCCACACATTCACATGCTAATATAATAGATACAATTAAAGGAACTGAAGACTTAACGAGTACTCTAAAGAAAGGTTACTTGATGCTAATGGTTTCTCAGTCAACTTTCTGATATCTATGGAAACAACTGAGTTTAAAAAACAATGCTTCTATGCAGGTTTATTTGAAGATGTTTAAATCAAAACTCTATACAGTGCTATGATTGATGGTCCTAACGCAATAAATCTGTAAGGATGTATCTAACTGGAGGAAGAAACACCAGCCTAAAGGGAAAAAAAAAAAAGATCTTGAAATGTATGAGCATACAGAAATACACAACTAGACTTGTTGCACCAGTGTACTCAAGACTTTATTGAACTGAAAGTGTTGCATTTTTAGCCAAGCCCTTGCTAAGTATCCTAGCATAAGTCTGCTTTAACAAGCAGGTTAAGCTGAACAAATTTCATGTAGATCACAAAACCCCAAAAGAAATAAAACCAAATGAGACAAAACAGAAAAAACCAAACAAACACACATGCTGCCCCACCCCCCCCCCCCCCCCCCACCAAAAAAAAAAAAAAAACAAAAAAAAAAANTGTAGATCACAAAACCCCAAAAGAAATAAAACCAAATGAGACAAAACAGAAAAAACCAAACAAACACACATGCTGCCCCACCCCCCCCCCCCCCCCCCCCCAAAAAAAAAAAATCCAATCCAAACCAAATAAACAAAACAAAACAACCCACAACCAAAACCCCAGAAAGGAGACAGGCCAGTGCCTTAGCAGGCAACAAAACTTTTTTTCTGAAGACTAGACCCTATCAAAAATGCTGCTAGCTTTTCTTTCATTGTATATTTAAACTAAGCCTCCCATGCCTCCCAGGGCAAATCCTGCTTCTGAAGCTATATCCCTGGGAATGAGATTAGGTGTTGCTGCTGTGCAAGGGCAAGGAGGAAAGCCAGATGCCCTGGGAGCTGAGGGCTCTGGCAGAGAGGTCAGCAACACCTGTCACAGGTGGCATGTGGCAAGGCTGGGAACTGTGCATCTCCAGATGGGGATGCCGAGCTGGCGTGGGTGCGCAGCTCCCTTCTTATACAACAATGAGCATTGCAAACGCACTGAGAAGCAGCATCTCATAGCTCCTAGTGGCTTTTCAGTGGTAGATTCAGCACTTGAACTGGGAAGGAAAATCACAGTCTAGCCAACCAGCACTAAAATTGCTAGAATCTGCTCTAAAGCACAGAGAGGTGGCTTTACATTTCAAGTGATCTACCGTTCTCCCATCTTTGCATGTGTTAGAGGATATACGGATGCAGGATAGTGGTAAATCCAAACTCCTTCCTGGGAAAGAATGTGCTGGGTAAGACCTCACCTGGAGTATTGGGTGCAGTTCTGGTGTCCTCAACATAAAAAGGACATGGAGCTGTTGGAACAAGTCCAGAGGAGGGACACAAGGATGATCAGGGCACTGGAGCACCTCCCATATGAAGACAGACTGAGAAAGTTGGGGCTGTTCAGCCTGGAGAAGAGAAGGCTCTGTGGAGACCTCATAGCAGCCTTCCAGTATGTGAAGGGGGCCTATAGGGATGCTGGGGAGGGGCTCTTCATTAGGGACTGTAGTGACAGGACAAGGGGTAACGGGTTCAAACTTAAACAGGGGAGGTTTAGATTGGATATAAGGAAGAAATTCTTTACTGTGTTAGGGTGGTGAGGCACTGGAATGGGTTGGCCTGGGAGGTTGTGAGTGCTCCATCCCTGTCAGTGTTCAAGGCCAGGTTGGATGAAGCCTTGGGTGGCANAGGGGAAGGGTTCAAACTTAAACAGGGGAGGTTTAGATTGGATATAAGGAAGAAATTCTTTACTGTGTTAGGGTGGTGAGGCACTGGAATGGGTTGGCCTGGGAGGTTGTGAGTGCTCCATCCCTGTCAGTGTTCAAGGCCAGGTTGGATGAAGCCTTGGGTGGCATGGGATGGTTTGGTGGGAGGTGTCCCTGCTTACGGCAAGGATGTTGGAACTAGATGATCTTAAGATCCTTTCCAACCCTAACTATTCTATGATTCGATGATTCTAATTCAGAAGCAGGCAGCAATATTGGCTACAACCTGAGTACTGGAAGATTTGGGCATTTTCTTACTTTATACCTCACTCTAATACTGTTCAAGCATGGGAGTGTAAGAAGTCAATGCAGTGTGGCCTTGAGTGACTGACAGGCTCCCAGTACTAAACTTTCTTCCAAGCTTCTGCATGCAATGGAACTGAAATGTGAATAAATAGCAAGTTCTAGACTGAGACTTTTGTTTATCTCAGGCTAGATTTACAATAGGCACATGTACAAATTCTAGAGAATTTTAGGAGATTCTTGAGTTGTTCACTCTCTCGCTCCATCCAAATGTCAGCAAATTCATCTAGAATTAATTGATGTTCTCATAGTGTTGCCCTGTTTGAGTACACCCACTTTACTTAGATCAAGTCATATCCAGATATGAATTATGTACTGAGAAAGTAAATTGATAAACAGACATTTTGTTGTACCAAGATTCATTATGGAACTATAATCTTTCCATGCATCATATTGCTTGTGAGGGATTAATGGTAATGTCTGCAGTGAGATCTGAGGGCTTGTTATGTTCATAGCTGTAGAAAAGGGGAGAATTTCTGCACATTCATTTGGTAGATGACACTGAGCAATTTATTCACAGTGCTAGGGCAGTGCCCGTAAGAGCTGGGCTTTTCTTCTCTGCTCTTTCTGGAGCACATGAAGCACTCTGCTGAGAGCAGGAAAACAAATTAGGTCAACGACCTTTCCCATGACCTTGACACAAATTCTAGCTTATATGGACCAGCAGAGCACCTACTTGAACAAGCCCTGTCCTGCCCTCTTTCTCACCTCTTTCTTCACCCTTTTTAAAGCAGTAAAATCAGAATAGAAAACCAAAATTTAGATAAAAAGGAAGACTTTTTTAATAACAAATTCCTCTTGGGGCTTCACTTATTTAAGGAAACTAAGTTATTTCATTCTAATTCTGATATTTAGCAATGTTGGCAGCCCTGATACATTGTAGGTACTTCAGATCAAACTGCTAAGCCAACTCTCTTTTACAAATTAAGCTGAAAAAAACCAGATGCCATAACTTGTGAGGCTGATAGGTAGTGAGAATTGTGGTTGCATTTAAACACAAAGTGCTTTTCATTCCTTCTTGTGCTTCATTCTCTAGTCAGAGAGCACCCAAACACTTTCACAACAAGAACTGTATCTTCACAGTTTGTTTTATGGGCCACCTCTTGTTTCACAGGAGACCAACACAGATTGCTTCTCCTCAATGTTAGTTTACTACCAGTACTACAGCAGCTACTATTTATATCAAGCTCCATATAATCAAAAAAGTGTTTAGGTGTATGTCTTCTAAAGTGTATGGCTGTGGGTGTGAGCCAGTGTTCAGTTATGGCCAGAGCTTTGCAATCATTTAGATAGGGACCTGCAAATTCCAGGGCAAAGGCAGCTATGCAAGCAGCAGGAAGATTTGCTTTCTGCAGCTCTTTGCAAACTGTGTGTGAGATTTCTGCAACTCCAAAATCTCCTGCATACTCCCTGACTAGGCTCTATATCTTGGGTGAGAGTAAATAGAAGTAGGTATTACACCAGTGCTAATGAGGCAAAAAAACCCATTTAGCTCCACTCCTCCCCTAATGAAATCATGCTTTTGAAGGTTTGCCTAGACTTCATGCCAGTGATTGCTCCTTCACCAGAAAGTGAGCTTGAAAGGAACTGGGAGTAGGGTCATTAACAGATGAGAAGAAAAAACTGTGTAGCTAATCATGCAGTTTAATCCACATAAGTGAAGAGGAGGGTCCAGACCAGACCCATGCACATTAGCCACATCATTCAGCACACTTTAGGCTCCTACTTGGCTTTGGATCACAATTTGAATATGTTGATGATCAAGGGAAAAAAAAAAAGTGTTTCCCAAAGCATTCATCACAAGCCTAATTTGGTCTCCTGTAAGTCAATAATGAATTCCTGGATTTCTGTCAACTGAAGCAAAGTTAAGCCAATGTTAAACAGTTTTGAAAAACTCACCCAAAAAATCTTATCCAGCCATTCAATTCCCATTAAGGATCTGCCTGTATAAATTCATAAGCAATGTAGATACACAGTTCCAACATGCAGTTGAACTCTGCACAAACAGGACAGATGTTTTACATGCAATTAGCAAAATGCACACATCCCTGATCCTTTTACAAATAGGCATTTCATTTCTTTGCATGAAGAATTCAAGTGTATGCTCAGCAGATACATAGGCCACTGCCCACAGTTTTGCAGAGGGAAATAGGGCTGAAATAAAACTTTTTTTGTTGTTACATGACATTTCTTGGAAGACATCTTTCTTCTTGAATTATGAAACCTTAAAGAGGAAAGTAGGGTCTAGTTCACAGAAAAGCTTTGTGCTTTTTTAAAGATTATCCTGAAAGTTACTCAGTATTTTGTTGCTCTAAATGATTATGCCAGCTGCAAAACATAAAGGTTAAATATATGGCCCAAACCTAAGCAAAGGCTAATCTCCCACAAAGGGACATGAGCCAAAGACTACATCAACCAAAGCAGGGATTTCATTGCTGCCCCTCAATTTTTATAAGTAAGGCGTTTATATACAATCCTGGCAGAAAGACAGACAGATGAGGAAGGATGATACATGTGTGCTCTGTCATGGGAATTTTGGATGAACTGCGTGATTTATCTAGATATTTTTTAAGTAACAGGAAAGGAAAACTTGATTAGGAGGATGTTGGAAATCAGACAAGCAACTTCTTACAGAAAGGTTGATGACTTTTTCAAATTACTTCAATAGAAATCATCACAGCTATTAATATTCAATAGCTAAGTAAGAGCTCTTTAAAAATAAATAGATAGAGAAGGAGGCAATTGTGTATTTAAAGTAGAAGTTACTTATCTCTCTGTAAGTTGTCCCTGGGGACCTGTGCACTTCTCCTTAGTGACCAACATTCAATTTCTCTGTGAGTTTACCCTAACATCTTCACAGCAGAGGGAAACTGCATTTCTTGCTCAGTGTTTGAATGGCTGCTTCTTCCTCAACCCCAAGTAGGGGCTGCTTGTCAGGTGATCCCTGCAAGCCAGCTGTCTCTGAGTGGCTTTCTAGACACAAGAGGACAGAAGCTCTGGTTTTCAGCTCCTAACACATTTTCAGTGTGCAGCAGATGTTTGCTGCTATTCAGAACACTAGGGGACTTTCATCAGCCTTCTTCCTCTGCCACCACTCTACCATGCATGCTTTGCAAACGTTTTCAATCATCGTAGGTAGAAAAAAATTGAAGCTTTATAATGGCAAAATACTTATTTGTCTCCTTTAGCACTTGTCTGTAATTCAGTTTAATAATGCTGCACCTTCTTGTGGTCTCTCATTTCCTAGAGGGTACTTTGTATTGATTAAAATCATTGTGTAGGTCTCCATAACAAACACACACATAAGACACAGACTGAAAGAGGAAAAACCTTCCTCAGGTGGAAAACCACACCTATCAGAGTAACGAAGCTTTTGATTTGTAGAACAATTTAGAAGAAATACAAAAGGAAAGAAATCTAGTGCTTAAATAGAAGCCTTCATGGAAGCAAAAGGAAAATATCCCCTCAGTTTGTTGTTCTCTGTTCTTTCTTAAACAGACTGACCAGTCCCATCACAGAATATTAAATATTATTCTGTGCACATTGTGTCAAATCCCAGTGGGTGTGTATAATATGTGCAACCCTTATCTAAATTCCAAAATAATTGTCCCAAATGTAGTTACAGGTGATGAATAATCAAATGTTATGTGATAAATGGCAAAAAAAGATCCAAACTATTATTCTTATTTGATCGATGACCTGAGAAATAACATTTTTATTGCTATGACTGAAAGTAAAATACTCAGAGACTTTTGACCCATTTGAAGTGGGAAGAGCTAAGAAATTTCTTTCGTTCCAGCTCCAATATAATGACAGTTCTTACAGTCCTGTAGACTTTTTTCCCAGAGCACATATATTCTAATGTGCTTAAGGCATGTAAGAAAAAGGGAGTAATACTAAAAAACCCCACAAAACAACAAAAGAACCCCATATATGTAAAGGGCCTCAGCAAAAAATGTGGACACCATCACCAAAGAGTTCTTCAGGTTCCCTCCTCCCCAAACAGACCAGACCTTATGCCTGACCACCAGGCTCCCCACAGCAAGCGTGGGAGTGCAGGCATTTCTGACAGGATGCAGGTTGCCAGGCAGGGAGCTGCTCCGCACAACCAGAAGGAAGCAATATAGATGCCTTTCATGTACAGGTTTACAGGCCAGTGCTCTCCACTAAAAAAGCAGTGGCAATTTCTGCTTTCCCTTCTTTGATGATGATTTCTTGAAGCAAGCTGTGACTGACAAATAAAAACATTCCTTAGGTCATATTGGTGTCTTGATATCACTGTCACTCTGTAACTTTCTAACTTTTGCAACTTAGTATAAAATGTAAGCCAACAGTCAGCGTTGTGAGTTCCTCTCATCCATGAGGAACTATTGCGCCTAGTTTTTATTGACAACCTTAGCTGCTACGTCCACTTTATTTTTTGCCCTTCAAAAGCAGGAATTTTGCTGGAAGACACTACACACACTGTGTAAAAACTCAGGAACTGTGGAAATGTTAAGAACCTCTTCATGTATAATGGTGCCTGGAGTTCTTAAAACCAAGCTTTGGGATCTTGTCATTGGAACCCCAATATCTATATTGCTACCAAACAGCCCAAATGACAGTCTCGCAAATGAAAAGTTTTCCTTTTTAATTCAGTCTGTTATTAACTTATCAAGAGTTGCACTCACTAGTGGGTAGCCTCAAAGCAGTCATGACCAAGAAACTGTCTGTCTCACTGGAAGTAACATTTGTGCTGATTTATACCTCTCAGACTATTAACCACCCAATAGGCACAAACTCAATAGTATTTAGAAATGCTTTTGGACAACATCTAAGTTACCAATTTCTTATGCACTGAGATGAATGTGCTTTTTGTGCAGTATAGAGCTACCGCCAAAGCTAATTTTTATGGCCATGCCTTTTTCTTACTGACATTCATGTGTGCCACTCTTATCACATAGAAATATTCATGAAGGACCACAGAACAAGCAAATTAGAATGATGCTGGAAGAAACTCAGATGGCTTCCCCAGAACAGCAATCTAGCACTAATTGCCTCAGCCATACAAGAGGAAATATAGTCTTGATTTAAGACCCAGAGTCCTCTTTTTCAGAAGGTGCATAGGCCTGGGGACATATTTGTGTTCCTAACTGTAAGCATGTGGATAACCCCATTGGAGAGATTTTGTGACAGGTTTTATGCTTGAAGTTAAAATCACAGTGAGTGTTTAGAGGATCTGTGCCTAAAGGTAGGAGTCAATATTGAAAGAAAAAAGCTGGTTGTTAATAGACATCAGCTTCTTTTTCTTTTCAGAATGATACCATTTTCTATCTTCTTTGCTGGAAATTGAAGGAACTGAAAATTCAATTTTCTTTTTAATAAATAATTCATTGTTCTTCTGTTGTTTTATGTTTTATTTTACTTTTTCTGTGAAACCATTAGAACTGGGAATTTCTCCCCCTGTATTTTGTTTGGTTTTTGGGTTTTGTTTTTGTGTGTTTTTTTTTTTTGTTTGTTTGGTTTTTGTTTGTTTTTTGGTTCTGTTTTGTTTTTCCTTACAGATGCCTGATAGGGAGGAACAAATACTATAAAAAAATTGTTACTGGCCATTTCATTGCATAATTTTAGTAGCAGACTTTGATACTAAATCTTTGTTATCCATTTGCAGACACCTAAGTCATACTTAAATGTATCTATAGCTAACACTTTAAAATAGATTCCTGAAAGAAATCTACCTTTGTAAGAGTTACAGAATTTTTGAATGCATTTTTCAATTCAGGTTACTAGCAATAAGCGTAATACTTATATAAAAATATCACATAAAACATTAATACAGCACTAGTAGAAGCATTTGAAATAATTTACAGCAGATAAAAAACACTTCAGGCACTTTCTTTGGCAATCTTAATAAACCACAAACTCCAGAATCACTGCAAGTCCTCAAAGCTGATGTACATCACTATGTAGTACTGTATCTCATCCATGAGAGAATAATGAAGGTTCCCCCACTCCATGTCTCTTGTGCTGAACATTTTACCTCAGATGGCATGAACAGTTTAAACAACTTCCAGTTTACAGCTGTTCAGCAGTGTAATCTAGGACTTGTGGGTATGAATCATTGATACTGACCCACAGGGGTGCTCTCTGGTGTAGGCTTAATCTGGAATTAACAACCAGCAGCTTGCCTGTAACCATATATTCAATGTGTTTTCCAGATTTTAAGAATACAAACTCTATAATTTGAGGCTAAGAATCACAGCCAAGATTAGCATTTCACTCCAAAGGAGGCAGCATAAGTACATAACTCCAAGAAAGAATCCAAAATAATCTCATGTAACCTACGTAGATAGCTGAGACACTAGACACACATCTTCTCTTGTGACATATCTGTTTGTACTTGAAACTTGGATACTGTGCAGTACAAGAAACAATAGTGTCTTCACAGTGTCTTGACTGCTGTCCTATACAGGACTCACAGATTAGGTAATTACATTTTGCTAGGTGAAGTGTGGTGGTGGTGGCTGCTGAAAACAGCACATGATACTAAAAAATATATTGGTCTCAGGAAGGAACTGCAGGGTGTTTCTTAAAAATCAGAGCAAAAGGTGTAATGTCATTTGAAGACTTCCTTTATACACGTCTTTCAAGAGACATAATCATCGTGTGGCAGATGCAAAGGGAAGGTAATAGCTTAGCTAACTTTGTAGTTTCGACAACCTAGTAAAAGAAAGACCAATCCTATTGTAAAGAAGCTGCAAATTTGCATCTTTATCATGCAAATTTACGACCTCCCTGGGGTCTATTCCTAAGCAATCCAGCTTTCATGGCATTGAACCATTTCTGTCACCTCCACATAAAAGAGGTCCAGCCTCTATAACAAAATGATAAAGGCACATTGGGAATAATGTGATCAAATGTCCCAGAGTGACTACACTAGGAGTTATGATCTGTCTATACTACACACCCTTACCTTCTGTCATGAATAAAATGCTACGGGACTTTGTTAAATACTCCCTTATGTTCACAGACACTGGTGAAAACTGGAAGTCAAATTTCTCACAGAAATGGTGGATATTCACAGGAACTCTTGCTGAAAAGCCTCATCAAACTGGCAAACAATACGCAAACAGTTCTAGGGAGAGGTAGCTGCTGCTTATATCCAATTTCTCTGAGTTCTGCTAATTGGTGAAACAGATGACAACACCAACATCTCAACTCTTTCATAAGAAAGAAGTGACCTAGTTCTACTTTATGACACCTGTTTTCAGGATTCTGGGGTGGGTAAGTCCAAGAGAGAATTGCATTTGTTTCTCTCTTACAGAATCTGCTAGGTAATTCTTTTCTTTCTTGGTGCATACTGTGATTGCATCTGGTAAGCATTTTGAGATGCCAGTATAATAAAGAGCACACATGGGAAGAAAGAGTAACGTGACTGCTGAAGATACAGATGTGATTTTAAAAACCATGCAGAAGATGTCACAACTCTAATCATTTTCTGGTCTACAGGGAATCCAATCCATGTGTGGAAAAATCAGTATCTGCTTATGTGATCTCCATCACATAGCTCCAGGAGAGTTAACAGAGGAACCTGTGAATCTTGACATGCCTTCTGTGATAGAGACAGGTCATCTTTTTGCTTACTCAGTGTATTAGTCCCACAGTGTGTAATACAAGACACTTAAGGTTTACAAGAATTCTGGTATAAGAACAATCCATCAGGGGCTGTAAAATGCCTTGGTGATACTTGTGGCTCAAAAAGTTCCTGATCTACTTGTTTCTTGAGGCTCGTAGAAAGCATCTCTGAAGTGTATCTGCCCTGCTTGGCCTCAGTGAGGTTATTTACTGCTGTCAGAAATATAAAATGGGCTAAAAACTTTTGGTCTGGTTCAGTACAGTTATTTTAAGTTGTTAAAACAAAAAGTTGGTCTGAGTGTAATTTTTAGTGGCATCAACAATCAAAACCCTGTTGAAAGTCAATGGCAATTGTGGATGCTCAAATCTTCCAAAAAAAGTCAAAGTATTTTATTTGAGACTAACAACCAAATTTGAAGCTAACAACCAGTCTGAATATTACCATTGAAAATGGCACAGCATTCTCCTGGCACAGATCTCCTTTCCAGGAAATCCTGAGGAATATCCTGTAATTCGTGTTCATAGGAAAGCTGAGAAAATGCAGGCTTACACAGCACTGCCAGCTCCTGTGATTTTATCATAAACCTTACAATATTTCATGTTTTCTTTAAGGTCTAAAATCCTAATAAATCCATAATAAATACTTATTATGAGAATCTCAGATTACACGTTTGAAAAGGTAAGCTTCTGGTTCTCATGGCTGCAGAGAAAGCTTGCAAATCTGAATTTTAGACTTCATAATCAGAAGACAAGAACCTTTACAATCTTTACGTCAACAAAAAAAATAAAAAAGAAATAAAGAAAGAAGACTGTAAGCCAATCTCCTAGTTTTTGGAAGCCTGACTCAGAATTTGAACACTTTGATTTGGCATTAATGCTTAACTTCAGTTTTGCAAACCAGTCACATAAATGTCTAAGTGTTCATGTTTTCCATATGAATTTGACAGTCTTATAAATTTCTGTGTAGTTTTATAACTGGTCAGTACTAGATTGTGAAGACCATAAAAACAAGTCCTTTCTATCTTGAACAACTCCTTTTTCTCATACTATTTCTGGATCGTGACCCACTTCTTGGATTTCCATGTCTAAAAGGAAGGAGGCAAACACTTATATTTAGAGCACAATCATGCTCAAAGTATGCTGAAGCTGATGGGCCTTTATCAGCACTGCTGGACATTGGTATCAGTAACCTTATATTGGATTCAGAGCAATGTGCATTTTGTGCTTTACTGACTCCCTCACAAGAGCAAACATTTAGTTTCTTACAGATTTAACTGTGATTAATTCTTACTGCTGGCAGAAATGAGAAAAACAGATTTAGAAAGGAGAGTATGGAGATACCTTGCTAGGCAATGACCATCTTAGGTCTTGAAGTTGCTGCCTCAACTTCTGCTTTCAGCTGTCACTATGTGGTTCCCAGCTGCCTGTGAACAGATGGCAACATCCTTGCAGTACACCCAACTTCCAGACAGGTCTCTGGCCTGGCTAAGAGGGCCAACAGAGCTGGGCATGCAATACATGTCATGATCCCCTATGTTGGATTCACTCATACTTCTTTCTAAGTCTGCCTTCCATGGCAGGATTGGCAGGTGTAAAGGCACTATCTGTCCTATAACCATAATGCGAGTTCATAGTGCAATTGTTAGGGCTGCATCTAATAGTTTGTAGGATCGCTTTGTGGTGCTCTGCAAAAGGTTTCTCCTGCCCTTCCATCTGCAGAGCTTCTACAGGAGCTTGCTTTCCATAGAGGTCCCCAACTGTGCCCTACTTTCCTGAGGCTTTCTCTGATGTTTGCTGCTCATGCTGCTATGAGAGAGACAAAGTTTATGTACTACACCCTACTCTCTTCAGACAGGAAATATAGTATAACCAAGCACTTTTTCTGTGACATTTGCTTTAGGCTATAGAGAAGAAATGACATGAACACAGATCTCCGAAGACAGGAGTGACGAGTGGAGCATGCTGACCCTCAGGTACCTCATTTACCTGAATAACTGTCTCTGATAGCAAGTCTGCATGTTACTAACTCTGTCTGCTGAAAGCAGATGATTTAAGCAAGGTTGTATCACAAAGTGAGTTGATCATTGTCGTGGTTTAGACCCAACCAGGCAACTCGTTCACTCACTCACTCAACCCCCCTTTCTTGCCCTCCCCTGCTTCCAGAGGGATGGGGGGAGAATCAAAAGAAAGCAACTCCCACAAGTTGAGATAAGAACAGTTTAGTAACTAAGGTATAACACAAATCACTGCTGCTACCACCAATAATAATAATGATAAAGGAAAAGAATACAGCATCCCATCAACCACAAACAGATAACTCACGACACCCCACACACTGAGTGCTGACTGACCACCTCTTCCAACCACCCCGAGAGAACTAGGCCTTCCGGATCACTCCCAGTTACCTCCTGGGCATGACNCACTGACAGACACGACACCCCACACACTGAGTGCTGACTGACCACCTCTTCCAACCACCCCGAGAGAACTAGGCCTTCCGGATCACTCCCAGTTACCTCCTGGGCATGACGTGCTATGGTATGGAACACCTCTTTGGTCAGTTTGGTCCTGTCAAGTACAGTCCTTTCCCCCCTGCCTCCCGGGCCCCCCTCCTCCCCGGCAGAGCATGAGGCTCACAAAGTCCTTGGTCAGGGCAAACATCGCTCAGCAACAACCAAAAACATCGGCTTTATCAGCCTTGTTCCCAGGTTAAGTCAAAACACCAGCTACTAAAGAGAAGAAAAACTGACTGCAACTGCTGAACCCAGGACAATCATAAAGAGAATTCAATGAGCTACATCCATAACCTGTGCAAGTAAGACGCAGCCTCCAATAGGCAATGTAAACAGAAGACCAAAAATAAACCTGAGGATTTCACTTTGTGTTCCATGGCTTGTTCTGTGACCAGAAGTTTACCCATGCTTGGTGCTCCTCTTGGAAGCTTAGTAACAAGAAGCAGTCCCTGATCATTTAAAGCTGCCAGGTCCCTCCAGCTGTGGGTCAAAACAAGTCCCACTGGGAGCCAGCCAGGCAGAGCTGGGACCTTGCTGTCCCTCCATGTGCCCATGGGAGCACAGCCACAGCCACCACTCTAGAGCCTGGATATTTTTCATCCCAAACACAGATTCATTAAATAAACACCAGCAAAATTATTCTCTCACTAACATGCAATTTTCTTCTGCCTTTCACTTCCATACAGGAAGATTTCAATAGATACTGATGATATTTTATGTTTGATTAAAAACAGAAAAAAATAATAATATTGAAACTTGTCTCCAGCATGAATTATAGAATATTTATGTTTTGATAACTGCTTAGTGGTACATAAAAATCGAAAATACAGCCTTGTGTTATCCCCAGCAGAAAATTAATATCATTTAATATTTGCTGTTTTTTTTCCACAGAGCAAATGAATACTCTGTACTAAACTGTCCTGTTTTAGGGAGACTGTGAGGCAGGAGAGTGCATTCCACACAAATATTTTTGGTGTTTTGTCACCAAAAATTTGAGGGGGTGGAGGAGAAGCAGGGTGGATAGACCTCCTGATCCCAGAGCACTCCTAGATATCAGTAGTTCCTGACAAAGCCTAATGGAGCTTAGTAGGGAAGAATACCAGTAAAACTCTGTAAATAGATTTTTAATGTAAAAATATATACTTCTTAAAGTCTAGTAACTTCAGTGTCATGCTTTCTGTTGTGCACAATACATAGTAACCAAAAAGTTGCACCTTTACTTGCACCCTGAATAGCTAACTCTGAAATGATGTGTGTCTGAAAACAAAGATTATACATTAAAATAATTGGGAAATACCACTATAAACACCATGTGGCTTTTGCATGCATTCAAGAACTGTTGCTTTATCATTCCCAGATGCTATTAGTAAAGTAAGAACTTGCTCTGTCCTTAACCAATCTAAAGTTGATAAGGCCCAAATATCACTTTGTGCCTGCCCAGTCTTGAATCTACATGGGGTTTACTCCTCTTTGGGGTGAGGGGAGAAATTGCACAGCCTAACATACAACTCTGCAAAACCCAGCAGTGAGCCCACTGCTGTGAACTAGTTAATAAGGTAATTCTAGAAGCCCAAGTTTGTTTCCGTAGCTACATAACATTGCACAAACATTTTGGTTGCAATTTTGTGGCAATGGTTTCACAGTTATTTGATTAAAATGCAGTGCCATACTGCTTGGAGCCTGGGAGTGTCTGATATCAGTGAAAGCTCTTTAGAAGTGCTACAATTTAAAATTACAGCTTACCCTATTTGAAGGGATATTTTTAGTCTATTTATTCAGAGTATAAATATAGTTCTATACATCACTGGTTTAATGTCTCTTGAGCTGGTCAGAAAGACACTTTGCCCAGCACCAGACAAAGGTCAACAAATGGGTATCTTTCTTTTTCTTCCTTTTTTTTTTTTTTGTGAAGCAGCATTAAGTGCTTTAGAAAGCAAAGTATCTTGTCAGCAAAGGCTGCTGACCTACTTATAGTAAACACTCTTATTCTGAAGGGCTTTTTCCAAGATTTATCATTTCAAACAAAAACATATCTAAAATTAGGTGGAAAAGATAAGGGATCCCTGAGCAAAGATAATCAAAAGAATAAAAGGCAAGAGAAGGGAAATGGTGATGGAATCACCAGGCAGTCAGGAGGAGTGATGTAGTGTATATTTCTATGAATGACCATTCTCTAGCTTTATTATCAACAGCTTTACAAGTTATTTATTTCTGATTATTTTTGGGGTGTCAGAGGAATGTTTGTGACTGCAAACCCCTGGAAACCAAAGTACATACAAAGGGCACAGTAGGGACAGTGCAGGCAGCCATATCTCTGCTCAGCTTTCACTTTTGCCCTTGACCTAAAGGAACCTTCCCTTCCACACAACAACCCAACAGCACATATTTGGTTTCTGTGTTAATGTAGCTCTGGTCTTTCCTTGAGCTGGGTTTGTTGGTAGTGCTGAACCTGTGACAAATTCTTCAAGGAGCAGCAAGGTTGGATTCATTTAACGTGTGCTGGAAAAATGGGGGAACAGATAGAATTCCCTTTGACAATGTCCTCTCCTAAATACATTGCTCTTCTAGTCATAGTCTACCTCAGTCTCACTATAATTTACAGACTTGAGCACCTAGAAGAGACCACAAAGGCTAAGTAGGCTCTGCAGTTCACATTTTCGTAGAATGACTACCTGAAAAGAAAAATGCCCCAAAACACAACAGCAGAGCCATTTCTGGGTGGTGTTTCTGAGCATCTTATTTGGGAAGTACAAAAACCTACTGTCTTTCCTATTATGGATTGATTGAAATGTGTTCATGGGAGGAAAACTATGTAATGTCCTTCTGTTGAGGTAGAGGGAGTTTTTTTGAGGTGAATGTCAAAAAGTAGAGGAACTTGGCAATCAGAATCTGAGAAGAAAAAAAAAAGTGAGATTTATGCATATGAAGAGAAGGATTTCTGACCAGGAGGTACAACACAGGCACACGGTCATGAGGACCACCCTGAGAAATTCATATTGTTTCTATAAAAGTTTGTAGCAGCTATTCAGGCACAATTTCTTCTTAAGACTTTGCTTTGGAGATGACCCTTTTAGTACTACTTTACAACAAATAATTTAGCCGAGATAGAGCTAGGTTTCAGTGAGGAATGTTGTTCTGTTGAATTTTTAATTCAATTTCTTTTTTTGTTTGACTAGATATTAACAAAATTCTCCCCCAAAATCATGCATCAGAGATTCAAGAGAGACATCGCAAGACATTTCAATCTTGTTCCCAGCTCATAAGTCTGGGCATCTTTGTATATCCAAGTTTTTCACTGGCAAATCTTTCCATCTCATCTGTGCAATCTGAAGCCACATTCTTAATATTTAATGTACCTCTCAGATGCTGGTGTGACTAAATAGTAGAATTAAGAAAAAAAATCAAATTAGCTTAATCCTTATTTCAGTACCTGACACTTCTTTTATTCCTTTATTTACACTCTCCATTTCAGAAAATAGATATTTCTACTTTGTCAGGACTATTAAAATGCAAGGAGTGATCTGGAGAAATATTCTCCCCAAGCTGCAGTACAGAGGCTGTCGATCGCAGGCTCTGCACCCGCCTGGTGTGTGGAATACATATCGACGTCAAGGGGAGTTCCTCCCGCAGAACAAAGGTGGAATGTGCAAGCGGGAACGGCATGGGGCACCGCCGAAAATAAAGGGGGCTACTCCTGTTGGTCAGATGGAGGATAAATACAGTCTCCATTACAGTCAAAAATGGTGTGACACAGATGGTTTTCCTGATGATTTTTATCGTACCCTAAATAAACTATTAAAAAAAGAAACACAAACCAAAAAAACCAAACAAACCCAAATAAAATGAAAATATTGAGAAGCTCTTTCACACTCCAGTGAAAACCCCAAGGAGAGGATGCTTATTTCTGTGTTGCTTGTATTGGTTTGTGTCCCTCGAGCTCTCTAAATCAAATTCACAGTATCTGCAGGCTATGATGGGACTTCCCTAAACACTGCAGTTCTCACAACACAGAACCTGTGAGCTTCAGCTCACAGACAGCCCTTTCTGAATTCTGTTCATGGAAGCTGGGTGGGCTCTACTCTGTTCTCAGCCACCAGCTGCCCTTTTTCATTTCTCTGTGGGTTATTATGGACATAATAAGAAATATATACTCTAACCCAGACTTTTACAAATCTATATGAACCATATGCTTATTAAGAGAAGTAAAACTTGCTAGCTCTTTCCCAAAATGCTTTCGTGTTTTCTAATTGCTACAGATTATTCATGATTATTTTTACATAGCTTGAAGTCTTAGGACTGCACACAGTAGCCTACATCCTAGTTCCCCAAGAAAAATACCATTTCCTATTTACAGGACTGAAATATAGTAGACAGATTACAACGTGATCACTGGCTAATATATCACCTACACCATGGCAAGGATTGCACCTCAAAAGTGCTTATTATAACCAGAAAGACAGCCCTCTGTAAGACATTTTAGGATGTGACTCATGATAATGACTAATAGGAAGTTATTTTACTCATAAGTCTGGTGTGTCCCTAATCCACCTGTTAGTCTTGCTCCTACAAAAGGCAAAACAATTTGGCAGAATGTTTTTACACATATATGATACATTTACATGATAGACTCTCCACTGCTGCTGGAAAAGCAAGCCATTATAGCATGAGAATATACTGTAGAAATTCCTTTTTGGATAACATTCTTGTAATGGCAGTTCCAGGTGAGCCATCTAGAGGCAAACCAAAGATTTTCTTCAGAATACTCCACACTAGTGGTGTAATGAATTCCTCTCAAATAAAGATGCTAAAAAATTCATATCATCATATGTATGAAGAGCTGAGAGAGCGCCATCTGTTAAATTCATAAACTTCTTACATGCTTTAATTTCCTGTATGCTCACACTATGAGTTTAACAGCTTCCTCTGCTTCTAAAATGATTTCTAAGAGTTGTTTGGATTGCTTTATGCTAATGTAGTATCAAGAAAGGCCCGTGTTAATTAAAATAAATAATATACCAATTAAAAGAGAGAATGTAGAGTTAAAAAAAAATGGGAATCTCTTCCTGCTCTTGACTCTGTGCAACACTGAGAAATTCTCCTAGCCAGAATTAGTTTTACCACCCATAAAGTATGGATCATAATTTTACTGTCTTCATAAAGCACTTTATGATCTTTGGATGAAATACTAAAACACTACAATAAAGATACACTCATGGTAAATTCTATGAATGGCCACATTTTGCCTTTACTTCCCTCTTGCTTAATCCTATTAAAAATCAGAACTACATAGTACATAAATCAGAGCAGAGCAAGCAGTCTTCTTTGCACTCAGCAGTAGCAGCATCACAGCACAGCTTATGAGAGGAGAATAAAAGTCACCACTCTGAAACACAGCTGGGGTGATCTTACAGTAGCGGTGCATCTGGTACAACCTGTGGCAGAGTTTAAAGTGGGTAGTCACCAAAGGCTTATTTACTATTCAAATTGCTAAATGACTTTGAAAACATTTCTATTTATACAAAATTTCCCTGTGACATCTAACTGAACCCTACTGAAATACAAGACTTTTTTTCTCAACATGCTGGTGAAAGTAATGTAGCCAAAAACCTGACCTCTTCTGCAGGCCCAGCACTTGCAGCCAATTACAGGGTACAATGACAGCATGGCTGCCAAGGCTCTGAAGTGGAAGGTGTAACTTCAGCCCCAGGGACTCAGGAGTCCCAAATCCAGCTGAGACTACCCTGATTTAGAAATTGCTGGTGTGCAGTGCAGACATAGCAACCCCAGCTACTAAAAATAGACACAGATGCTCTGCCTTCATACCAATCACAGTGATCACAATGGGAAACAGAAGTGAAAAACTTCACTTAGTGGCATTATTCCTAGCCCACATGTGGACATCTCTGCTACAGACACACTTACAAGAAGTGCTCCGAGAGCCCTTCCTGGACTACCAACAAGGCCTGAATGGCCATATAAAGGAAAAAAAAAATCTGTGCAAACTCTCAGCTGTAATATGTCTACCATTTAGCTCTTCTCTGTTGTATAAAACATGAAACCTACATCAGTATATGTCAGGCTGGACACACACTGCACATGAGTACTGTTGTGTGAAGCTGAGGGTGGGGATTATCCACATGGACTTCATCATGGTTGGGAGTTTTGGGAAAGCAAGAAAGGACGGGGATAAGGAACAGGCTGGGGATCTTCCCACCCTTCCTCAAGTTCAGAGGGCATGTTGGAATAGCCACTCTGGGAAAACATTGTGTTCTTGTCAAGAAAAATAAATTAAACCGATAAAGGCAAGGGGCCAACAAGAGCGATGGGTCCCACTGGGAGCAGAATGAATCACAGTGTCTCCTAGCCTGGAAACACAGGCTTTTCACATGGCATGACACAGTGCTGGGTGTTAAGGATTCACAGACAAAGGTGAAAGATGAGCAGCTTCCTGCACATCAGCCCATGAGTGGATCATTACCCTGTGCTAGTAACAGGTAATAAAGTCAGAGTACAAGAACACATGAATTTCTGCCTGAACATCTCCTGCAAGAGCTGGTGTTTTACAGGGGCCCCTAGAGACAGGGCTGACCAATATCAGAAACTCACTGTCTTGGCTACTGGGGTGTGATCTGAACAAAGAGATCTGACCCCATGTCTGTTCCTCTGTACATCTGGCTTTGGTGCACCATGGGCAGCCCTCCACCTGGCTTGCCACATGCTCCAGATGCACACCACTGTCTTCTATGGAAGGGGCCATTGGACTCCTGTCCCCACTTGCTTCAGACAGCTGTGGTCTCCTGTGGCTTCCCTCCCTGACTCAAGATCATAAATGCTTGATAATATATTTGTACATTTCTTCTTTCACTCTTCTTTTTTTTGGGAATTACAGAGGATTTTTGTTAACCATTTCAATTGTGCCAGTAATTGCCCTCATGTAGTTGAAGATACCTAATATTAGCCTAATATAAGCATTCACTGACTTGCCACAGATACAAGTAATATAATCTTCATGTATATATCTCAGACACTTATTCAGATAGAATAAAAAATTCCATCCTACAGCTGTTTCCTAGGTAACTGAACCAGGACCACAGAAACAGACTGCATGCAGCTTAAAGAGTCAAGAAAACAAAACTGCAGCATTTCTTTCTGTCTCCAAACTTCTGATTTTGTGGGGCTATAAGTATGAAAAAAAAAAAATGTTTCAAGAGCGAAATATGCAACTGGAAAATATTCATCTTTTCTCATATAGCCAAAACATGATCCCAAGACTTCTACAATATATCAGTTCTATAGGCCACACAGAACAACCTTGCCTACACTTGGATTTCTGCCAGTGTCCAAACCCCTGGAAAGCTGCAGAGAGTAGTCACCAAAAACTGTGGTTGCATGCCTCAATGTGAAATCTAGCAAAATTTCTGGACTCTGTAGGCAATGTAAGGGCTCCCCATTGTTAACAAGCTGGAAGGTTGCAGTGGATGGCACCACTTTACATCAGCAAGGTGTAAACAGATATTTTCCTTAGTGAAACTGTCTGCACCCACAATGCAGACATGCTGCAGGAAAGTGCAATCAGATCCTGTGAAGCCCTATTCCACCTTATTTTGCCCATGACACAAACTACCAAATTTGCTTGTGAATTTTTTTCAATCATATGCTCATCAGGGGATGTGACTATCTCAGGTTTTTTTGTTTGGGTTTTTTTTTGTTTGTTTGCAAAGACAGCATCTGTCTTTGTGGGATATCACAGCTTTTTACAAATTTGCATCCCCATCAAATTAACTACACTTGCTGATAGCCCTTTTTCTTGTGGGTTGCTTTTTGCCACTCAAAGCAGCCTGGGCACCTTTACCACACTGGAACAGTTCCCAGATCAGTGTGCTGACTGCCAGCCTGGAGAGCCAGCAGCAGTGCTTGCTTTCCTCAGGGAAAGAAGGGAATCCTGCCACTGAGCATTCCCTTCTTGCACACACCAAGGACAACATTTAGTGCAAAGGGCTCTGCTGTCACACTAGCAAGTTAGAGGAAAACAAAACAAAACACCATAATCTTTGGCAGGGAAATAGGCAGGTGCAACTTTGCACCTGCAACAACAACAAAGGGAGAGCAGTTGTGAAAAATGTATGTTGGTAGACAAAAGCAAAATTATTTGGTTTCCCACAGTGCATAAGTTCTGTTAGGACCTTACATACACCTAGTAAAATTAGGAGGAACAAAACACATTATGCTGGGTATACTCTCATTTAATCTATGGAAATAATAATACGCAAGTAATCAGCTGCTTACTGATGTTTGTGACACTAATAATTGCTTCCAAATGCATATTATGCTGGTTGAAATAAATGTATTTGGTTTATTATGCAGAGCTGTGCAACATTGGTTTTGCCTTATGGAGCAAAATCTTTTTGTGTGTTAGAATCACTACAAATGTGTTACTCTAAAGATAAATGCAAATATATTTGATCATCAGTAGAACTGGGGTGTTCCAGTATTCATTTCCTAAGTGAGAATCAAATTTTATGAAGAATCAACCAACGTAATAATACTAGTGAAAAAAGAAAAGGAAAGAATGCTTTTTTTCATTTGTGCTAATACATATAGCTGGTTTTATTAAGATGCAAAATGTGCATACTGGTGTGGGGAAGGAAAGTTTTTCAGTAGTGACATCAAGGGAAACTCCTATTCCATGTAGAAGGGTCAGAGAATCATAAATACTAGTAGGGAAAAAGAGGTCTTCTGTTTTCATGATAAATTACATGCAATTTTTAGAAAAGGAATTTGAATGTGTGCCTATCCACCCTGAAACTGAGTGCACAGACTGAATTTTGGGAAACATGGTGCCAGCTTTTCACTAAATTACATTTATGTGGTTCTACAGCAAGATATGAGGTGAAAGTCCATGCAGAAATGGGCTCAGACAGACTCTGTAGGGGTATGTAGAAATCATAGGGCCTGAGTCTGATCTCTTTAGCACTGATTTGGATTTAAATTATAGTAAAGTCTGTTGATTTCAGCAGATGAATGAGTGACTATGTAAATGTAGCTAAAATCAGATCACCCACAGCTACATTCAACCCTGCAGCTGTGAAACAGTAAAATTCTGGTAATATGGGTTCAATGCTTCTGGTCTGTTTCATTTCCAAGTGAAAAGGCTCAGTCTGCAGGGAAACGAGCTTCCATCTTGTTTGCTTCCTGTTTCAAGTCAACAACTCTGAAAATTGTTTATTCTGCCCTCTTGCTGTTCATCAGCAAACAGAACAAGCAATATTAATTGTTTATGTACAGCTCACAGTAAGTCAAGGAAAACAAGTCTTCACCTGAACTTCAAGCAGAACATCCTTAGATGGGGGGAGGAAAAAAAAAACCCCACAACAAATCACCTCACAAAAAAGACAAAACCAAATCAACCCTTACTTCTCCCATTACTTGGCTGGTCAGAAGCAACAATTAAACTAAACAGCAAGCACCCTTTGTCATTGAAATTCAGGGATCTTGTTTCAAAGCCACACACATTTGTCAAGCAAGAAAACATTTAGCTGCTGTAGTTACTTGCCTGAGTGTACCTATTTTAAAATTTGATCACCTACATAAAAGTAAGAATAAGTTCACATCATTCCATTGGCTGCAAGTCATAACCTTTCTTTAAAACTGTGAATACAGCAGGCAGTAAAACCCTGATGTTATTCATATATCACCTAGGTAGGAACAACAGTCTCCTGGGGTGAAGCTCTTCAGTAAGCATGGCAGGTCCAGAATTTTGCAGCCCAGCTGGTTTAACATTCCCCTGGGTAACAGGGAGTGCTTCAGGGCCGCTGGGCACCCAAATCACAGAAATACACTGCTTTCTCTTTTGACATAGCTAGCTGGCACCTGTGACTTTGGCAATTCAGATGCAAGGGTGCCTAGGTTACTCTGACTTGTTAAATGGCTAGAGATGTCTCTTTCCTGAAGGCAGCATCCTTTATCACAGAGAACATCTAATGTGAACAGCAAGTTGCAGCGTACCAGGAGAATGCAGCTAATCTGCAGGTTGACTGCCTTACATGGGAAACTGCCTCCAACTGCAGTTTTGCTTGGATGCTTCTTCCTGATAGATAGTCTTATAAAAAGGATTCAAGAGCAACCTGCAGAATTGCTAAACCAGTGAATCACTAAGACTGGGTGGCCTGAATGTGAAAATACAGAAATGAATTTAAAAACCATCAAGAAAGCTCTGAGGGGTCAGACTCAATGACATTCTGATGATGAACTCCAGGAGAATAACCTATAAATGCTGCCCAATGAACTTGCTTGTCTAATTTACTTTAGCATACAGGTAAATGTGTAAGAAAACTGTACTACAGCTAAGGTTTAGGACAGAGGTAAGGCCTCAATCATCAGTAAACCTACATACACCCACTTAATTCTGTAATACAAGTGGTGTACAACTTACATGGTATAAAATTAAACATATCCGTTACTTGGCTTATATTTTCCATTCAACCTTATTTCTCCCACACCTGTAATTAAGTTGTACTGAAGCACCACCAACTGCCTCCAACTTCTAGCAGACTGCTCCTACCTCAGGATGCATACTGGGAGTTCTCGTTGTTTGTAATAATATCCAAAACCAAAGCAGTTCACTACTGTCCCAAAGAGCCAAGGGAAAGGTCGTAAGGCAGCTTGAAGCATCCTCTCCCTTTAACTAACAGACCATTGGCACAAGATGATTTTCCCCATGTTACAGACACTACTGTGTTCGATATGTTAGGATGTATTACCACATTGAGCTCAGTGCAGAGTCTAAAGGCCAGCATACAAAGAATTAAGGCTTACCCATCATTTCTCTCTATCAATTCTTTGAACCTGGCAGGACTTTTGTCCTCTTGCTTTTGGGTGCTTGTTAACTGTTTCAATCATTTCCTTTTGTCTCTCTTTTAGCCTAGAGGACTTGTTTTTTATATGAATCTGAGTGAATAGCAAATATAAATAAGAAGGAAGGAGTTTAGCTTTTCTAAGTTCACAAGCTGCACTATTTATGTACATACTTAGAGAGTACAAACTTTATACCATTTAAAAGGAAGCAAGACCCAGGTAAGTAACCTCAAATACTGTAATTATCAATGTTTTTTATCTCCAGACTCTTAAGAAATCACTTCAATGACTGTTTTTTTTTATCATGGAAATCACTTAATAAGAAACACCTCAGGTGGCAAATGTGAACAGCAGATGAGTTTATGTGATCACAGAAGGTTTTCATAGCAATGAATCAATGGAAGTGGTATAACTGCTAGACAGCCATCAGCTCAATTTTTGGGTTTGTGTTAGGATTATTATTATGATGTTAATTTTTACAGTATTTCCTGACTGAAGCAACAGTTGGTTCTTGTCACATATACAGAAAGGCTTGTCATTTCCTTCCTGCAGCTGAAAAAAAAAACATGCCCACATCTCACCCCAGCATGCACTTTAACTTTGTAGGAATGACAGTCCGTACACACCACTTCAGGTGACTGTGGTTGTTCTCTGCTCCTTTCCTCCTCTTCCTTGATTTGAAAAAAAAAAAAAAAAAAAAAAAAAAAAAAAAAAAAAAAAACC
>NDXB01014566.1:0-14865 GCA_002631895.1 Agapornis roseicollis
GAGGGGCAGGATCCCCTCCCTGAGCTGCTGCTCACGCTCTGGGGGTGCAGCCCAGCACATGGTTGGCAACAAACTCATGTCCTTTGCCTAAGAGGTGATGAAGAGTGAGTCCTTGCTCTTTAACCTCTTGACATCACATATTTTGTGCTGTACAGTGAGGCTTTTGTACCTAGCCCATTGATGCATTTAAGGTTGATTGTCAGGAGGAAACCCACATTGTGGTGGTTTTGACATGATGTTTTTCCTAACACAGCCTGTTCAGAAGCATTTGGGAACATGACAAGCTCAGCAGGACCTTGCAAAGAGGCTGAGATGCAACCTTTGCATCTGCCAGCTTTACCTTCTCGAGGCGTTTTGGGACCCTTCAGGCTATGTCCTGCCGGGTTCTGGGGAAGGAGATGAGAAGGGAACAAGCCTCCTACATGTAGATGCTTCAGACTGGGTTATTCGGTGAACTCTGAGATGGCTCCTGTAGTAACACAGATGCTTAAAGGCACAAGGAAAGATAAAAATTGAGTAGCCTGACGTCTCTATTGACTTGAATTATTAATGTGGGGGGAAAAAAAGCATGAGGGAAAAGCGGGCAATTTGTCACGTATGAATCAAAGCTTTTGCACTCCTCTCATGAATAATCTTCAGTGTCTCTGTTATCCTTGAGCCTTACCAGCTTTGTGTGATTGCTGCCTGACTCACTGAATTACTTCATCCTCTGCAACTACTTTCTTGTCTCAAACTTCCACTTGAGATGGCAATAGTAGTTTATATCACAATCTGCATGCATTTAGATCTCTGCTATTACTATGTAAGGAATTCCTGCACTATATATATAGGAAACTCCTATTATTTCTATATATATCCATATAGCTAGGAAATTCCAATGTTCACATATATTTAGGAAATTCCATTATATAGGAAACCTATGATTTAATAAGTTTTTAAGCTGTCCCTTGATATCCTTCTGTTTTTTCCTGCATGCTTTTCGGGATGCAGGAGGGAGCATCCTCTCACAGTGTGTTGTTAAAGTATCTAAACCATGAAGTTCCTTGGAGGAGGGGTTTAAGGTTAACACAGTTCTGCAGAGTGAGGTGGGTTTTCCATCAGTGTGAAATTTAACCCCCACATCAGAACTTATGAACTCTTTGTCAACCATTTCCCCTGGATTTTTCTCACAGGAGAAGGATCTCCTTGCTTTTGGGTGCTTGTCCAGTGTCTTGGAAGCAGAGATAAATGTTATTCCTTCATACACAGGTATGGATTTGGAATCCCACTTCTCTGTTTCCCAGTGGGCATCCCAATAGCATGTTACCAGAGCCCTCTGTGATAACTGCGCTGCGGAGAGGGTGCTTCAGCTGTTCCACTTGTCACAGGCAAACTGGCCTTATCCTGCCGTCATAGAAGACGAAGGCACAAGCTTTACAAATCCTTAAAGAAGAGAAGATCAATTGTTACTACACCTTGCTCAAAAGTTACTCTTGATGCTGGCATAACACGTCTGAGAGCGAGTCAGTGGTTTAAGATCCCCGTTTCGCTGCCAGCATCTCCGCTGTTACAGATGTGACTCATTCCTGTATGCCTCTAGGGGGACTCACTGTCAATGAGGTTTAGATACGTAGCAGTGAATGATTCTGTCCTAGAAAGTAAACGTGTGTGTGTGTGCTCCAAGAATTGCGATTGTTTTTCCAGTGCCAAGCAACCCTTTGTGTCCTATAATGAAAGGGATCAACAGGGGACTTTGGAATAATAGGATTATCATGGAATCCCAGCCTGCTTTGGGTTGGAAAGCACCTTATACCTCCAGGTTTCCCTGCAGCCCCTTAAAGCGCTGGAGCTGCTCTCAGGTCTCCCCTTCAGGAGCCTTCTCTTCTCCAGGCTGAACCAGCCCAGCTCTCTCAGCCTGGCTCCAGGGCAGAGCTGCCCCAGCATTGGAATTATCCAGCTCTAAAGATGTGTCCCTGGGGTTATCTTTGTTAAATGAATATAGTTACACTTGCATCTATCTTGAGAGGAAATCTGAGCAGGGAACTGCTGAGGGACTCCAGCAAAGGAGGAACATGCACGGTTGTGTTAGATAACAGTATGTGCAATAAGTTTTAATGTCTATTCGATTGGTCTTCCTCCTGGTTATAAGACCAGGAGGTTTTATTTACTTTCAAGCTTGGATGCTGGGAAAGAGCTGCAGAGAGATCAAGTGCCAAAGATTCTTACAGCAGCAAAACTGAATTACTGAGAGCATCCTCTCAGGAAGGTAGAGCCCAACTTTGCATTTCCTTCGTTATGAAAACTGACTTTTCACTGCTGGTGCTCACTCAATGGTTTAGAAAGCCTTCTGATATACACAGACAGGTGTGATTTGGTTTTATACAGAATGATGGTATTTGATTTTTCTGTAGCAGTCCTGTGAGGCTCTTTCACCTGTTTAGATACCAACCGGTCGACCTGGAATGAATCAAAATGGGTGGATTAGAAGTGAAAAAACCCAAGGCAANCGATGGTATTTGATTTTTCTGTAGCAGTCCTGTAGTGAGGCTCTTTCACCTGTTTAGATACCAACCGGTCGACCTGGAATGAATCAAAATGGGTGGATTAGAAGTGAAAAAACCCAAGGCAAATGTTGAAACCCACATTAGAACCCAGCAGGAGCACAGCTGTGCTCAGAAATGACAACTTGAGTCTGGTAGAACCACAGCTGAACTTCTAACACCTTTTCTAGCTTTTTCAGATGCAGGATCACTCGATTTGCACCCAGTAGCTAATATTGATATGCTTCAGATGGCTGCATCTTTATTCAGAACTGGAAACCTCAGGAAAGTACCCCTGTCTAGATCATGTTGTCACTGAGCTGTCCCTGTTGGGGCAGATGGCTGTTAGGTGTTTGCTCACTACAGGAGGAAAATGACTTGTGGTTTGGGGTGTTTGCTCTTGAGCAGGAAATCCGCAGGTGTTTCTAGAAGCCCAGATGAGGTTTGGTTGCAGTACTACCTGCCAGCAAGATTAGCATCATCCACATAGGTACGGACGTAAAGCTGTGCAGGAAACTTTGGCAGAGGTCAGCGTGCTCTCGTTGGATGTGAGCACAGTGGCTGTATGTGACAGGGGGAAGGGAAGGAATTGCTTGAATGTTGAGGTTTTAAAATAGATAAACCTCCAAGCTTAAATAACATGAAGTACTTTTGTTGTGTCAGAGGAACTGCCCCCACAGTTACATGTTTCTTGCCCATAGTCCAATCCAAAGCATGCACTAAGGTCACTGAAGTCTTCTCACGTGCTCTGCATTGGCATTTGATCGTATTCTGTTGTTCCTCAATGTGTAACTCTTTGAAAGGCTCCCAGACCTTTGTTATAATGCTTCAAGGGAGAAAGTCAGAGGGGAAATGTGGAGACTGAGGGAAAATCAACTCCTGGTTGTGGTCATAACAAGACACTCTCCAAAAAACATTCCACAAAGGGTGAGGCCCTAAGAAGTGGGGATGCTGTGCTGGGGCTGGGCTGGGAACGCTGTGTTCAGTCACAGGTCTAGAGTGGAGTCCTATGAATAGACAGGCAGGGGCCAGTGTCGTGGGCCCAAGGATTAAGTATGAATTTAGTAACAAGAAAAGATGGAAAGCTCAGAAGCTCACTCAAGGTACAGATACAGGAGCAAAGGAAGGAAAATCATGGGTCAGTTTGCATAACATTGTGGATGTCTGTATAGCAATGAATGAAAGATGGAGAACCTGGAAATCTTTGTATTGAGTCAAAATAGTAACTGCACTAGCATATGGAAACTTTATGAGATAATTCAGATGTGAAAGACTTGTTCAGGGAGGACTGAAAGCATGGGTATGATTTTTGATGAGAATCCAGCCTTTCTAGGAGATGAAGTTACTGAAGGTCCTTGTGCAAAGATAGGAAGAAAAGATAAATGTTTATTGGATATTGCCACGCAAGTCATACAATCCCAGCCTGGTTTGGGTTGGAAAGGACTTTAAAGCTCATCCAGTTCCAGCCCCTGCCACGGGCAGGGACCCCTTCCACTGGAGCAGCTTGCTCCAAGCCCCTGTGTCCAACCTGGCCTTGAGCACTGCCAGGGATGGGGCAGCCACAGCTTCTCTGGGCCATCACCCTGGGCCAGCGCCTCAGCACCCTCATGGGGAACAGCTTCCCCTGTTTCAGTTTGAACCCATCACCTCTTGTCCTATCACTCCAGTCCCTAATGAGGCGTCCCTCTGCAGCATCCTTGTAGCCCCCTTCAGAAACTGGAATCTGCTCTGAGGTTTCCATGCCGCTTCTTATCTGAGGACCTTTTTAAGCAGAGCTGGTTAACGTCTTCAGAGAAGACTGTTTTTAGGGTTTTAGGGTTTTTTCCCTGGATTGAGAACATGAAGGTTTAAGGAAACAGCCAAACAGGGACGAAAGTGTTTGAGAAAGAAAACCTCAATAAACTCAGTTATGGTGAATATCAAATGGGAAGCCAGTCTAAAGAGAAGAGCTGTCCAGAAGAGCTGGCATTTTCTTAGCAAAAATATATATGAAAAGCTGGAAATCACCTGCTCCAATGTGAACTAAAGGTAGGACAGTCAGTAGAGGAGCAAATAGTATTTTTCACAGTAAAGTCCACCTTTATTTGGAGTTGAAAGCTGGGCTAAGTTATTGAAGAGGACTTGTAGAAGAATAACAAAAGCACGTAGGGGTAAATCTGAAAGGCAAAAGACAGAGCAGACGGAACCAAAAGGGTCTCTCAGGGTGACCAAGAAAACGTCCTTGGTAGTGAGGGGAATTCCAACAGATACAGAGAACTTCTGACTTGGTAGTACATTCTCTTTAGCAATGTTGTTGATGCTGTCTCTTGAGCGAGCAAGGGAAGTCTTGTCTACATTAAATGACTGTGAAGTGTCCAGTGGGTGGAAAGGAACTTTCCAAAGGAAAGAAGAGCAGCCAACAAGTCACAGGTCTGCAGACTGTGTGCGAGGTGGTGGTTCAGGGTACACCCGAAGTCTGAAACCACGGGGTGTTTTCAGGAACTCCTGAATAGTTAAAAAGCGCCCGCTCTATTACAGCCTTCGATAACAAAACGTTGCAAACACTTTAGAGAACAAGGTCAGAATTTAAAGAGATCTTGACAAACTGCGGAAGTGGACTGCAATAAATAGGCTGTAATTCAATAGAGTGCAAGGCGCTTCGCTGATCAACTGCACAAGCAGGAGCTCTGCAGGAAGGATCTGAGGGTTAGGGAGATGTGCAAAGCAAGCCTGAGTCAACACAGGCGCACTGCTGGGAGGGGAAAAGGCAAACATCCTTTGGGGATGGGTAAACAGGGTGCTGTCATGTAAATGGTGAGATAGTTCCTCCCCCTAAACAGCACTTTGGACATTGCTCCTCAGAATAGAGGGCAAGCAGCAGGGGTAAGTCTGAAGGAGGTGAGTTCACCTTAGAAGGTCTCCAGATAAGATAAAGACTGAAAGAACTGGAACTTCAGCTGATGCAAAGGATGATCCGTATGAGACAACTACACAACATACATCAGGACGTCTGAAAGGAGGGACTTCTGTCTTCTGCCTTCCTCGGGTATATGAAAATGGAAGGGGATTAAACCCTTTAAAAGGAAAGAAACAAATACATGTTAGTGTAGGCTATGTAAGGGGTTTTTTTCCTGGTTCACTGAACACAGGGAAGTGAAAGAAGACTTTAAGCTGTCAACTGTTTGTCTCAAGATGTTCTAACCTGCATGGAAAGTTATTTTCTAATGCTCCCTCCTGCCTAGCAGAGACAAGGCAGGCAAGACAGCTCGTGACAGCTTTTGCTCACANATCCAATCTAAACCTCCCGTTTCAGTTTGAACCCGTTAACCCCTTGTCCTGTCACTGCAGTCCCTAATGAAGAGCCCCTCCCCAGCATCCCTATAGGCCCCCTTCAGATACTGGAAGCTGCTCTGGGTCTCCACGCAGCCTTCTCTTCCCCAGGCTGAACAGCCCCAACTTTCCCAGCCTGTCTTTGTATGGGAGATGCTCCAGTCCCTGCTCATCCTCGTGGCCTCCTCTGGACTTGTTCCAACAGCTCAATGTCCTTTTGATGTTGAGGACACCAGAACTGCACCCAATGCTCCAGGGGAGGTCTCACAAGAGCAGAGTAGAGGGGCAGGATCACCTCCTTGGCCCTGGTGGTCACGCTCCTTTGGATGCAGCCCAGGATACGGTTGCTTTCTGGGCTGCAAGCGCACNGCTGTCAACTGTTTGTCTCAAGATGTTCTAACCTGCATGGAAAGTTATTTTCTAATGCTCCCTCCTGCCTAGCAGAGACAAGGCAGGCAAGACAGCTCGTGACAGCTTTTGCTCACACCATGAAAGTCTGGGATACGCAAATGTTGACGGCTTCCTGACCTCAGACACAGATCAGGTGCAGCCAGACTTTCCAAACAGCTCTAGCAGAACCCAGAGATAATTTCAACTTGAATTTATCCGTTCGAGACGGTGGTTGGGTTACTACAGAGTGCAGCTGGCTGATGCTACTTGGAGGAAAGGGCTGATGAATCACAGAAAGTCACTCAATAAATGAAGGCCCTTNATTTTTCACTTATTTCTTTTATTAATTGAATATTTCACGTCTTTCTTCTGGAATTACTACTTCCATAGGCTAGTTCTGAATTGTAACATATTCTGGGTTCTATTTCTTTCTAGTGGCTCATTCTAAATGGACTGGTTTATTGTTCCCTGCTTCCTCATCCATGAGAGTGATCAGCCCTTGTCTGCATGGGCAGATGGTTTTCTTCCTGCTGACTCTCAACACTTGGAGGTCCTTATGGCTATCTATGAGGCAGATGCTGCTGGGGAGACGACGGAGACTATAAAAACATGTCCTTTTTTTCCCCAGGAAGTTCTTAGGAAATAGGAGGAGGGTTGTTTTCAAACGGAGACTAAACCTATGGCTTCATTTAATGGAGTAATCTGTGTAATGAACATAATTGTGCAAAATTACACATAATAGAGTCTTGCGTTAGAATCTTTGCTTATAGGGAAGACTTCTTCCTGTGGAACATGCTTATAGCATTGCCGTCTATTAAAGTAAAGAATTTAATGCACGTAGTTACAGTGGCCCTCCCAGGTGTTGTGCTCTGAAACCCTGATAGATTCATTGCTAGCTGCTTGCTTGCTGAGGGCTGAGCTGGTGGCAGGTGCCTGTGTTACGCTGTGTTTTTAACTGCGTGTTTTCCTGGGGAACCTGATAAAATTAGCTGCTTGTTTTGTGAGGTTTAAAAAACCAAACCACACACACAACCTCCCCCCACCCCCCCAATCATATTCAGGCTCAAGCTGTATGTAATGTATTTGAAACCCTTAAGTGGGCAATACAGTGCTGAGGCTCAAACAGAGCTGGAGGCAAAAAGGGATGTTGATGTCTCCTAATAGGCCCAGCAGGTCAGCTGAGGCTGTGAGTTCTGGGTTTATCACCTGCTTTGAGCTTCATTTGGCAGTATCCTGGCGAAGGTGCTTTCATTTTCTTGGTTAATATTAATGGCAGATGCTGCTTGGATGTTTTTGTTTGCTTGAGGATTTGGGGAGAAGTTAAACAGTGCTTCTTGTGCTTTACAAAGCATATGTTTGGAATAAGAGGATTGATTGTGACATTTATATGTTTTGCTTACCCTTTGTTGTGACTGATCTGAGCTTGTGGTTTTGTTACTCATGTAATTCCTGCCTAAGACTAGTATCTCACAGTAAAACAGCAGCTTTGTTAGCAGTCTTCCATCCTTAAAAGAAGAAAAGCCTTTACGTGAGACAGAAACAAAGGCTGCAATAGCTGTAAACTTGCTGGCTACTGATCCTGTGCTCCTTTGGAAGCTGCTGGGAATTCGCTGTTGGGGTGATGGGGTGGGGAGAAGAGATGAGAGAGGCCCGATGCAGTGAGGTGCTGACAGGTGATGTCTGAGGGCAGTCTGTGAGCGTGCTCATGAGTCACTCCTGGGCCACAGACTGTGCTTCCTGTCTGAGTGTGTTTCTTCTGGCTGCACTAAATACAATATGGGGGAGATGTTGGCTACAGAAATCCATATGCTGTTACTCCCACAGACGGCATTTCACTCCAGGATAAGATTTAACAGCTTGTCCTTGTTTCTAGTAACATGGTTCAGTGTCACCCACTGTGGCCAATCTTTCGTTGATAGGCTATTTTCTTAACTAAATACTAATGAGTGCTATGAGACATTAGGGTGTTTTATACAACTCTGTGATGATCAAACAATTTCCCACAGAATAAAGCTCAAACAGACCTCTGCTCTTAGGTTAATTTTAAAATATTAAGAGATGCAGGATGTTTCTCCTGCATACATAAAGTAAATCTTGCTTTGTGAGTCGCGTAATACTCAATAATATACTTTAAAGAGCAGTCCAGAGCATGCTATCTCTGCTGTTCATTCCATCCAAACAGACTGCATTCTTAACAAATATTTTGCTGTTTAATTAAAATCTACAGCAGAAAATGTATTAGTTGATAAGATTCTTTTACTAGCCAGACACATACTCTCCTGCATCTGCCTTCAGATAACAACTTCAAAGTGCACGGTCTTTATCTGGTAGTCTCATAAGTGAGCAATGTGTAAAGTTAATCACGAGTCAGTGAATGTCCTCAGTTTGGATTCAGGTTATTCAGGTCCCTTCAGACACCCAGAGATTGATGCAGGTGTCTCTTTGTCCCTCTCCTCTTTTACAGCAGTTGTACCCCAGTTGCTGGAAGTTCCAGGCTCTCTGGAATAAGAGAGTGAATTTTAAACCCCCAGAGTGAGCAATTGCAACCAGTCCTTGTTCCCTGGCCCTGATGGGACTGAGCCATTGTCAGCTCCAGGTGTCACGAGAAGCTGAGCCAAAAGCAAGTCACACATTCAAAACAACTTGACAAACACTGATTTAGGGGTGGTATTAACAAGAGGGGAAGGGGAGCAGGCAAGTGGTGATTTAGAGCTATGTCATAAAATACTAATTGTTTCTGGATGTAAATTGATGGCTCTGACTTCCAATTCCTAATTACTTAAGACGTGTGTTTAACTGAAAGAGGCTTAAAAGTACTTGGTGTTCTTCTGTAGGAACTGACTCTCTCAGATACAGCAAGAAGCTACTCTGAGATAAGACTTTCTTTATCCAGAGAGCAGCAGCTTGGGCAATTACAGTTCATCCTTTTGAGTGCTATTATCTTGATTGTCCTTGCCCTATTTTCCCTCATTTGCCTTTTGGTGTCTTTGCTATTAAAGCCAGGAGTTGTGTATAACTATAGCAACGCACCTCTAAAAAAAGCAAATATATGTAAGCAGTGCCTTATTTAAGGAAAACAGCATAACCATCCCTGGCAGTGTTCACAAACCATGTAGGTGAGGCCCTCAGTGCCATGGGTTAGTGCGGCCTTGGAAGTGCTGGGGAACAGTTGGACTTGAGGGGCTCTTCATTAGGGACTGCAGTGACAGGACAAGGGGGAACGGGTTCAAACTGAAACAGGGGAGGTTTAGATTGGATCTAAGGAAGAAATTCTTTGCTGTGAGGGTGCTGAGGCACTGGAATGGGTTGGCCAGGGAGGTTGTGAGTGCTCCATCCCTGGCAGTGTTCAAGGCCAGGTTGGATNATCTAAGGAAGAAATTCTTTGCTGTGAGGGTGCTGAGGCACTGGAATGGGTTGCCCAGGGAGGTTGTGAGTCCTCCATCCCTGGCAGTGTTCAAGGCCAGGTTGGATGAAGCCTTGGGTGCCATGGTTTAGTGTGAGGTGTCCCTGCTTCTGGCAGGGGGGTTGGAACTGGATGATCTTAAGGTCCTTTCCAACCTGAACCATTCTATGATGAGCTTAAAGGTCTTTTCCAAACCAGCTGATTCTATGGTTTTTAACTCTTTCACTAGCTCTGATTTGGCATATTTGGATGGGTTTTAATCTTCTGTTCTAAATAAACTCTTCACTCATGTCCTAAGCTCTGTGCAGAATGGAAGAATTCCTAATGTCTGTTTTATCATCCTTGAACGTATATGCTCTGGCAGTATTTACAGGTCACTGGGTTTCACTGGGTGAAGTTTGGTCCATAACAGTTTCTCAGGCTGTATTTTTAAATGCATGGCTTTGATTTGGAATGAAAATGGCCCAATGTTAGTTTCATCTTGTGGTTATACAGTGAATGCTTGATCTCTATGACATCTATGGCGAGCTGGACAGAACCTTGGGCAACCTGCTGTAGTGTGAGGTGTTCCTGCCCATGGCAGAGGGTTGGGACTGGATGAGTTTAAGGTCTTTTCTAACCCAAACCATTCTATGATTGTGTGTTTGTTTTTTCTTTAGTGGCAAGAATACACCTATAGACAGTAATAAGGTCCATTTTGGTGGATCATTTACACATAGATCCTGAACTATCTGCTTCTGTGCAAAAGGCTTTATAAGTAAATCAAGGGTAACACCATCATTCTTCCATTTGTCTGCTGTTTAAGCTCCTGTTTTGATTGTACACAACCCCTCTCAGGTATGGTGTGAGGTATTACAAGTTACTGAAGCTAATTTTATTCTCCTCACTAAATCTCTTGAGTAAGGTGCAGGCAATGAGGAAGTCTGTAGGTAAACACATTATGAGGATCAGTCAATACATGTTTTCCTGTAGCGCTTTTAGTAATTGGGTTAACTTGATAGCATTGCCCTGGCCTTTGGAAAACTTTCAATTGCAGCAATAGGCCATTTGTTATTACTGTACTTTTAGTTGGAGACTGAGCATGTCCCCATTTAAACATCAGACCTTCCTCCCCAGAATGAAACCTCTCAAAGGCCAAGTTGGTCGGGGCTTGGAGCAAGCCGCTCTAGTGGAAGGTGTCGCTGCCCATGGCAGGGGGTTGGAACTGGATGGGCTTTAAGGTCCCTTCAGCCCAAAGCATTCTAGGATTAGTTTTATTAATCCTGTTCAATAGTCAATTGTACCTAACCTCAACCCACACAGAGAAACTGGAATAATGGAAATAAGAAGGTGGGAGGGAAAGGCACCCGGTGCGTCACTGGGGCTACCGTGGGTGCCGCAGTGTTAGAAGCCATTTAGATGTGCTGCAGTCAGATGTGTGATGGAATAGTGCTGCATTAAATGTGACCTTTCTGAAGGGAAAACCTGTCTGAACTGAATCATCAAATCAGGTCTGCGTTTGACACCCTTCAAGTGGACACCTTTTGGCTAAAATACCGAATCAATACGAGAGAATCTTGATGTTTGGAGATGCAGAGGACCTCTAAATGTGCAAAACAGAAGGCTATTCTGTTTTAAACAGAGTGCGAGGCATGAGATCTGAGTGAAAGACTAGAGTGTGTTCTGTACCTGAATCTTCTCTTCTGCTATAATCTAGTCCTAGCACAGTGTTTGTCTCTGTGTGGAAGGACTGGGATTCGTGTCTGCTCTCCTCCTGATCCAGATGTGAAGGTTCACTGTTGTTTATGTGGGGCCCTGCCAACAGACACCAGCACGAGAGGGCTGACTCCTTCCCTGCCCGTTGTTCTCATCTTCTGCAGCATGAGCAGTGCCTTAGCCTTTACCTCCTCGTGCGCAGCAAAAGCACTTGGCAAAGGGAGGTAATACTGAGGGAGTGTTTCCCATGGGGAGTTCATGTGGGAATGAATCATGCCATATAGATCTTCCTTCCCACAAGCCTCATTCAATGCATCTGCATACTCAGAGCCTATTCCACATGGCGGTGAAAACTGGGGTTGCTACAACAGGAAGCAGCTGTCCAAGCCAGTGGTTGTTGGCTTGGTGTCTGTGCCTTACTACTCCCTTTTTTGCTGCCAAACATAGAGGGTATATTCAAAATCCAGTGCCCCAGCCCCGAAGTACGAGGGTGCAGCACCCTTATTGCTGGCAGTGGGTAGGTGGTTCCTGCTGGTGGCATGAGCCCCTTCACAGGGACTTCACCCCCCTTTTGTTGGGGCTTCGTCTCCTTGTTGACCCTTTTCCCTCAGATCAGCATCCCATGATCTTCCCTTCAGTCACACCTCCTCTGTGCCAGGGCTATCTGCACACATCATTTCCACCCCAGCAGGGTCCATCTCCTCCTTGTTCTTGTTTCTTCCCTTATCTGTCCCTTTCTAGTCCATTTCCCCCTGTTTGCCTACCACACACTCTGTACCCCTTGTATTGCTTTCCTCATGCTGTTTTCCCATGCTGTGCCTTCCTCCTCATGCATTACTATTTGTCTAGAAAACAAGCCATGCACAATGTCAACATCGCAGCGTAGAAAGGAGTTCACCCATTCCCCACTTCGTTTTCCACTGTTTCTCTCATTTCCTTCCCAAACTATTGGACACTTATGTTGGAATTTTCCCTGACCTTTTGAAATTCAGCTCTGGCTCTTGAAAGTTACTGAGGCAGAAATGTTTGCACTGCTTCACACAATGTCTCAGCAGCCCAGTACATCTGGTTTTGAGACACATTTAAGATGTGCTTTTGAATAGGTGTTAATCACAGCACGTGTTAATAAGGATGAAATACTGCTGGATTTTAGTCTCCAGTGAAAGAGCATTGTTGGGTTTGCTTCTTTCCTGGACCACCCTTTTTTGTCCTAGTGTAGAAAGACCTCTGAAGCTGTCATGGATGGGTACATCATCCATTCCTTTGTCATAGAGGAATAATGCATCTAGAAAGAGCCATGAAAGGCCTGTGTGATGTCCTCTCTATTTGACAAATGTTTCTCCCTTTTGATCCACTCCGTTCACTCCAAACACTTTTTCCTAGGAAGTCTTTGCAGAGGGGAGAAATTGTGGAGGTAGAAATGTATTGAACGCTCTGAGATCACAGAATCCCAGCCTGGTTTGTGCTGGAAGGGACCTTAGAGCTCATCCAGTTCCAGCCCCTGCCACGGGCAGGGACCCCTTCCACTGGAGCAGCTTGCTCCAAGCTCCTGTGTCCAACCTGGCCTTGAGCACTGCCAGGGATGGGGCAGCCACAGCTTCTCTGGGCAGGAAGGGNCTGGAGCAGCCCAAGCTCCTGTGTCCAACCTGGCCTTGAGCACTGCCAGGGATGGGGCAGCCACAGCTTCTCTGGGCAGGAAGGGAAATCAACATGTAAGAACATGTGAGGGCTTGGTTTTGTTTTCCCCATCACTGGGACACAGGAGAAGAAGCTTTCAATCGTTGTTTTTATTGTAACTTGATCGTGCCTCTGTACTCTCAGTCTTTATATTGATATGAACTATGGGAAGGTGAAGCAATAGGCACCTGTTCTCTAGTATTGTATATCCTTGCTTCATTTCCTTATCTGCCAAAAAAGGGTCACATTTTGCTATCTAAGGATCTTGCTTTTGTAGCGTTTGAACAGAGTTTAACCATGCTACCTTGCAGCAACAAGACCTCTTGGAGAGCACGAGTCCTAAATCAGGACTCTGCAAGCTTGGAGTGTTCTGCCAGGGACAGGGATCCCCAAGGACAGAGCTGAACTGAGTAAGGTTAGAATCACAGAATCACAGGTTGGAAAAGCCCTTGAAGAGCCAGTCCAACCATTCCCCAGCACTGCCAAGGCCACCACTAGCCCATGGCACTGAGGGCCTTGTCTACGCAGTGTTGTGGACACTTGCAGGGCTGTGTTCTGTGTCTCATGACTACTTTCATGAAGTAACCTGATAGGTGTGGAGGGGTGCAACGACAGGAGATATAGAGAAACACTTGAAAATGATCAATCAGCTAATACGAGGCTGGAAGGATTGTGGAAGGGCAGCAGAGGCAGAGCTCAGAGTGGACCATGCTGCTTTGCTATTCCAACAGGCTCAAATAAAAGCTACACAGGAGAAGACTGTGTTCCAAGAAGCAATAGTTATCATGTTACCATGAGCCCTAAAAGAGGAAACTGAATTACAGAAGCACTTGAAAAAGTAAGATCTGTCTTGTTTCCCCCATATTGCAGTTTTCTTTCTACATCCATTCTCCTTGTTCCCCCTGGAACCAGGTTTCATGATCCCACACACGGGGCTTAGTCATGTAAAAGAAAATGAGATCAAGCATATTTTACTTTCTAATGAAATGAGAAATAAACTGATTAGAGAGGAAGACAATTCATTCGAAAGCAGGTTTGTTGTTGAAAACCCTGCAGAAGTACAAAGGTTAACACAGCAGACTGGTTTGCTGGAGCTCAGAGGCAGTGTGAGTACAACCTATGATGTAAATGTTACTATAGTAACTAGTGTTTTTATTTAAAAGCCCAGTAAATAGCCATATCAAACCCCATAACTTGTCAAGATGTAACTGCAGAGCCTGCTAGTTGGAGGAACGCTTTTTTTGGCTAAACTTAGGGTTTTGCTGCAATTTCCCCTCTGAATGCACTCGATGTTCTTCTTGCCAAATTGCATTTTGGCACTCAGGAAATAGGCTTCGCTAATGGAGACAGCACTAATTACCTGGGACCTCTCATGCAGCCTCGTGAAGGGTTAAAAAGGGTTGAAAACGCCTTCTAGTGAGTTTCCTGTAGACCTTTCCCTTCTGGCTCCCTCAAAATCCTATTCCGAAGAGCTAGAGCTACCAAACTATAAAAGGAATTAAGAATATGTTATGAAATATTATATATTCCTCCCTCATATTCCACTGATTCAGCTGAATAGGAGAGAGGTGTCCCGTGAGAAACCACGTGTGTTCAGTGCTGCTCTTCCTCCCGCTCCATCTCTGCTCTCTCCAATCTGCATTGTGTGCTTTCATTATAAAGTAAGTACAGATTTGCATATATGAAGACTCAGCCAGTGAATATCAAGAACATACAGTTTTGGGGCTCATCTTTTGCATTTTGAAAACTTCCATGTGCTTCCTAGTGTAAACTCATAGAATCATAAGATGTTTTGGGAAGGGACCTTAGAGCTCATCCAGTCCCAACCCCTGCTCCCACAGGCAGGGACCCCTTCCACTGGAGCAGCTTGCT
>NDXB01014567.1:5702-21982 GCA_002631895.1 Agapornis roseicollis
TGGGAGTTAACCCCCCCCCCCTTATTTTAATGGTTGGCCATTGTGGGATTTGGGATGGGATGGCCAAATTCCATGGTGTGGAAGCGATTCCTGGCGTTGTGCAGCATCTCCAGCAGGGAGGATGGGTTGGAATACATCTTCCATTGGGTACCCCGGGGTTTGGGCCTTGTTGGCAGCAGGGTTCATTGGTGATGATGGCAGGGCTGGAGAAGGGGCTGAGCGAGGAGCAGATCCGAGGCGCCTGCAGGCAGCTCCTGCTGGCCCTGCAGTACCTGCACGGCTGCAGCATCATCCACAGGGACATCAAGGCTGGCAACATCCTGCTCACCCTCGATGGGGACATCAAGCTGGGTGAGTCCTGGGGGTCCCAAGGGGCACAGGGATGCTCCAGGGATCATCTCCAACCTCTGCCTCCTGCTCTGCAGCTGATTTTGGGGTCTCAGCCAAGAACTCCAGCTCTGGCCAGCGGCGCGTGTCCTTCATCGGCACCCCGTACTGGTACGTGTGGGGGGGAACACACAGGGATGCTGGGATGAGGAAGCCCACGGGATGCTCACGACACCAGAAGCATCTCAAGGAATTGGATTGGAATCATGGAATCAATGGGGTTGGAAAAAGCCTTCAAGACCATCAAGTTGAACCATTCCCCAGCACTGCCAAGGCCACCATTAAGAGGAAGAGAATTGATCCTCTGCCAATTAATGATGGCTTCAGTGTGGGCTTCTCAGGAGCATGGGGCTGTGCATGGGGAGAACACTTGGGGTGCTGGTGGGTTTGAGGCCTCCCGGGGTAGCATTGGAGGAGTTGGGGTTGAATCTCAGCTCTTCTCTCTGCAGGGCTGTCACCTGGGCTTGGCCTCAGGAGGAGGCAGCAGCCCAGGGCAGGTTGGCCACGTTCCCCTCTGCCCCATGCACAGGATGGCCCCGGAGGTGGTGCAGTGTGAGATGTCCAAGGAGAGCCCCTACAGCTACAAGGCTGACATCTGGTCACTGGGCATCACCCTGATCGAGATGGCCGAGATGGAGCCCCCCTACCACGAGCTGAACCCGCTCCGGGTGCTGCTGAAGATCACCAAGTCCCAGCCACCCACCTTGAGGCACCCCAAGAGGTGGTGAGTTCCCAGCACCCACCATGGGTGGCAATGGGAGGTGTTGTCTGGGGTGGGCTCTTGGCCCATAGGTGATGCTGGCTGTGACTCCTCCAAGCCCGACCCCAAGGGTACCACAGGCACCACCTTTGCCCACAGAAGGTGATGCTGGTGGGCATCACCCCAAAGGCCCATAGGGCTCACACATGGGCACCATTCCACAGGTCTGAAGACTTCAAGGACTTCCTGAGGAGATCCCTGCAGAAGAGCCCTGAGGAGCGCTGGTCAGCATCCCAGCTCCTGCAGGTGGGTAGCACCCATTGCTATGTGCCCAGGGTGGTGGGACCCATCCCTGGTGCTGGTCCCAGCCACCTCCCTTGCTCTCACCCAGCACCCCTTTGTGATGGGCATCTCCGACAAGCGGCCGCTCCGGGAGCTGGTGGCCAAAGCCAGGGCTGCTGCTGGTGCTGCTGATGAAGAGGATGAGGAGGAAGGTCTGGACCTCTCGGTGCGTGGGTAGCGCCTGGCTGGGTGTGGGATCTCCTCAACCCTTCCCATGAGCTCATTGAGCCTCATCTCTTCCCCCATTGTCTACCCCACAGGAGCATGGAGACCCCTCCTGCTCCCCAGCACCACTGGATGTGATGGGGAGAGACAGTGAGGAGCTGAGCATCTCATCTGATGCCCAGAGGCTGGCAGAGCCCAGGACCAGGAAGGCATCGGACGTCCTGAAGCAGATGAAGAGAAGATCCGAGCCCAGGCTCTCCATGAGGCTCCCCAAGAGACCCTCGGAGCTGCTGCAGCTGATGCGGCGCAGGTCGTTCTTTGGAGGGATGAGGTCCCAGGAAGCAGTTAAGGGCCAGCCTGGGGCAGAGCTGGGTGGGATGGAAGTGATGCCATTGGATGCTCCTCAAGGGACCTCAGTCCCAGCAGGGGCAGGAGGAGAAGCTCGAGGGTGTCAAGAGGAGGAGATCAGCCCTCTGGGGACCCACTGCAACGTGGCTGAGATCCCCTCAGTGCCACAGCAGGCAGGAGACCTTGTGGGGCTGCAAGAGCTGGAGGCAGAGCGGGTCGGACCCAAGTCAGATCCCCAGGAGGAAACCCAACGTGCTGACACGTCATCAGTGGTCAGAACGCCCATAGAGGGGTGTCTTGAAGGCCACCCAAGCCCCACTTCCATCCCCAAAAGCAATGCAGGAGAGGAATCAAGCAGAGACCCTGCTTGCACCGCGCTGGCCCTGCCTGCGCCCATGGATGGGCACTGGTGCAGGGGATCAGCCATGGGGCAGCTGGTGGCAGCCCTGGACCTGTGGACCACGAGGAGCAAACCCCAGAGCTCCGAGCCGCTGGCAGAGCATCAGCACCGGGTTACTCGGTCACTGCAAGACCTGAAGCCCATCGCTGAGCCCATGGACCTGGGTGAGCAGGAGGTGGGGAGGAGCGAGGAGGAAGGCACAGGCCATGCTCAGCCTGGGGTGGAAGAGGACCTTGTCCAAGGGTCTTTGGTTGGAGACCATAAAGAGGAGGGGGATGCAGAGGCCGGACCTGGGGAAGGGATGCTGGAAGGAGAAGAACTGGAGACAACCTCTGCAGCGTGTGCAGGGCAGGGACCTGCAAGGGAAGAGACCCAGAATTCCTCCTCCATGGAGATCCTGGGGCCTGTTGAAGAAGAAACAGAAGAGAAAGCGGGAAACAGCCCCAGGGACAAGCCAGGAGCTGGGAATGACTGGAAAGGACAGGAGGAAAATGATGGAAAGCTTGGAGAAGAAGGGGTGCAAATTGCTCCAGCTCCTGAAGGGCCATCAAAGGATGGACCTGGAGAGGAGATGGGTGGTTTGGAGGCTCAGGGAGCAACCCCAGAGCCCCTTGGTGGACATACAGAGGCTGTAAGTGTGAGGTTCAACACTGCCCTGGTCCGGGTCTCTTCCCAGGCACAGGCAGTATGGGAAGTGGCTCCATCCCTCACAACAAAGGATGGAGAGCAGCACCCTTCAGATGGACAAGGTCCAAGCATCCTCCCTGCAGCACTGAAGCCTTTCCCTTTGGCTGGAGAAGCCCAGGAGGTGAGAACCTTGCTGGTGGCCATAGGAAGGTGACCCCACTTGTGTGGGCCCCCAGCTTGGGGCTTTGGGTGGGTTTGGGTTGTCTGAGCTCGGAACCGTTGCTCCCAGATGCAGGAACCTGCCTCGCTCCAAGGGATGGCCAAGGAATGCCCCAGCTTTGGGGTGGATGGGGAGGACATGAGTGCAGTGACCGCCGGAGCTAGCGGCAAGGCCGGGATGAGGGATGGGAGGATGCGCTCCACTCGGTGAGTGATGTGGAAGTGGAGGGGCCGCCTGGCATCTTCCACCCATCCCTGCCCAAGGAGGAGCAGGGGCCAAAGGGAAAGGGTGCAGGAGATGGGGCTGGGGGGTCCATGCAGAGCACGAGTGCTCGATCTCCAGGCTTGGAAACCCATCTGGCTTCATAATCAGGGTCTACTGCAGCAGGAGTCCATGAGCAAGCCTTTCCCTGTGTCCTCAGGGAAGTAGGGAACATGAGGGGCCAAAGCATTGCCCAGCCCCACATCTGGTGTGTCCAGCAGCACCTTAAGGAGAGAAGATCTCCCATAAGCTCTTGTGTCACCCAAGGAGAGCCTGAATGGGGGGGAGATGCCAGGTTGGACATAGCCTAGTGTGAGGCATCCCTGCCCATGGCAGGGGGTTGGAACTGGATGATCCCAAGGTCCTTCCCAACCCAAATCATTCTATAGAGAGGCGCCTTACGAGTGTGGCCACCATGTATGCAACGGGCATCCCATCTGCATTCCTGTTGGAGATGGTCCTTCTCCATGCTGTTCAGCAGTGCTGAGCTGCTCCCTGCATGGCAGATAGAGGGGTGCCCTCAGGGCCACCCTCAGCCCCATCTCCTTCAGGCGCCAGGAGCTCCGTGAGCTGCGGGTGCTGCAGAAGGAGGAGCAGCGAGCTCAGAGCCGGCTGGAGCACAAGTTCCACCATCAGCGGGAGCAGATGTTCCGCCACATCGAGCAGGAGATGACGGTAACGCCTCCATCATCATCTTCATCATCATCATCCCTTGGGCCATGATGTGGTCAGGAATGGATGTGTGCTGGGGTCCCGCTGTGGGAGATGCTAAAGTGTGTGTGGGGTTTGGTTGCTTCTTGTGGTCCCTGCAGCCCCATTGACTGTATCTGCACATGGTTCTAGAGCAAGAAGGAGTTCTATGACCGGGAGGTGGAGAGCTTGGAGCGGCGCCACCGGCAGCTGAAGGAGCACCAGGAGCTCAAGTACACGGTGAAGCTGCGTGATGAGGCCAAACGCCTCAAGTCCCTCCAGAAGGGCTGTGGGAAGAGGATGCAGGAGCTGAAGGGTGATGGGAGAGAGGTGAGGATCTGTGCCACTCAGAGCATAGGGACCAGCTCCCCTGAGTGCTGGGGCCAAGTCCTTCCATTGCTCACCCCATGAGCAGCAGTTCCTGCAGCAGCAGCAGGAGGAGCTCAATGCAGCCTTGCAGAGGGTGGTCCAGGAGCACAAGAAGAAGATGATGTCCATTGACTGGGAGTACAGCACCAGGATTCACAGCCTCAGGAGAGGTGGGCTGGACGGGGAGGAGGAGGATGGTGGGTTCTTAGGGAGGGGAGCAGGGGGTTGCTGATGGTGCTCTGCTCTCACCCATTAGCCCGTGAGTCAGTGGTGTGGAGCATGGAGCAAGGGCACCTGCAGGAGAAGTACCAGCTCTTCAGGCAGCAGGTGAAGGAGCAGCACGCGGTGCAGAGGCTGCAGCTCCGCAAGCGCCACGAGAAGGTGAGGTGGGAGCTGCTCCAGCAGCCCCGTGGGGTCCCCATCCCTCTCCTGGCTCATCCTCTGGCCCCTTTCCCAGGAGATGGAGAGGATGAGCCGCTTCCACCAGCTCCTGCTGGAGGAGCTGAGGAGCCAGCAGGCACAGGAACAGGCTCAGCTGCTCAAAAGCCAGCGCTGCACCACCAAAACCCGCCTGGCCCTCTTCAAGGACAACCTGAAGATGCAGGAGGCTGATGGGGGCAAGCAGGGCGAGAGGGCCAAGCAGGTACACTGACCTTCTGGAGCCAACAAGGTTCCCAAAGTATGGGCAGAGCAGCCAAAAAGCTCCAAGTGATGGCTTTAGGGAATGGGGTGTGATGTGGGCTGTCTCCTACCTCAGTTCCTGCAGCAGGAGGAGAGGTGGCAGCAGCTACAGCAGCAGCAGGCTGAGAACCTGGCAGAGCTGGAGCAGATGCAGGTATGGGGGGGGGGGAATGTTTACCCGGGGGGCTTCCTACCCCCTTGCTACCTTTCCTTGAGGACCTTCCTGACCTTCCCTCTCCCAGAGGGAGAAGATGCATCTCCTGGCTGAGCAGGAGCGGAGGCAGCTGGGGCGGCTGGACCAGGAGCACGCCATGGAGCTCAGTGCATGGAGGCAGCGGCTGGCGGCCCGCATGGAGGTGAGTGCTCCTGCAGCAGGAAGCATCTCCTTCCTGGGCTGCTCCCGATGGAGGGCTGGGATGGGAATGGGCTGCTTGTCTTCTCCAGGTGCTGGAGGAGGAGCTGCAGAACGCGCTGCTGGAGCTGCACAGTGCTCACAGCAGCACTAGGATCACTCAAGGCTTCCACCTCCCCTCCTGACACTGCAGCCAGGTCCCACGGCTCTCCTGGGACATGGCCTTAAGGACCTCCAAGGCAATGTGGGGAGCAGCTGGACAGGATGTGGTATGGATCAGGAGCTGGTGGGTCCAAGCCCACCCTTGCTGTGCTGGAGGGGCTGGGGTGTGAAGGTGCTGCTACTGCAAATCAGCCCAGAAGCTCCCTGGTGTGGAAGCTGTGGATACTTCCCATGTGGATCTCTCCTCAGCTGAGCTCCAGGAAATACATCCTTCATTGCCAAAAGTCCCTGTTTGTGACTATTTTACTTAAAACCTCTCATCTTGTGTCCCACCAGAGTGTTCTGTGCCCCAAAACCTGCCCTTCATGGGCCACCTCTCAAGTGGCTCAGTGGTGGACTTGGCAGTGATGGTTGATGATCTCCAAAGGTCTTTTCCAGCCTGGTTGATTCCATGAAGATTCTATTCTGTGGGGGTCCCATCCTCAGTCTTTACTTGATCTCAGCCCTGCTTCAGCACCAGGAGCTTGTGGGGTGATCTCAGCCCTTGGTTGAAGCTGGCCCCCATCTCCAGGTTGGTGCTGCTCATGTTGTTGGGTCCTGGCTGGTGATGCTCCCTGACTCCTGCTGCTCCCCAACACTCTGTTGTTTTAACCTCTCCCCTGCTATGGAGATTCCTCCTTCCCCACCTCAAAGGCCCATCTGCAAAGTCTGTAGCAATTTATTTATTACCTTTAAGCTCAGTATAAAAAGTAAATCGTTTTCTGGGATGAACAGGAATGACAGGAACAGAAGGAACTGGAGATCTAGTAACAGTCCATGTACACTGAGTGACACAGATGAGCCTTTTGGTTCACAGTAAGATGGAGGAACTTCACTACCCTGACCCAGGAAAGAACTGATGGATTGAAGATGGCAGAGCTGCAACCATCCCTGTGTATGGATCCTAAGTTTAGGTAGGACATCCTTGATTTAAACTCTTCCTGAGATGCAGAGACCAGTGGGGTTTCACAGCAACAGTGCTGGAGAAGAAACACCTACCACTGCTGAGAGAGTCCAGACAGCACCAGGCACATAGGGATCAGTTGTCTTTTTTCACAAAGATTTCGGACAGGTCCTCTGTGCCCTCCAGCTTCAGATTCTGGGAATAGAAAGGCAAAGCCAAGTTCAACAAAACCAAACTCTTCTCCAGACTCTGGCAAACACCCACACGAAGAAGGTTTGGAGCAACCCCAGCCCCTTCTGCCCCCATCAGCACACACAAGACTGAGGTTTCCCGTTGGCTGTTGGGAGACTGAAATGCTATTAATGCTCACAACGTGTTCCCCTCTGCTGCCAGACCCAAGGACAAGCAGTGGCAGACAGCAGTTAGGCTGGAAATGCTTAACCACAGGTTATCAGCCTGATTTATGCTCGCTATGAGCATGAAACCACGACTTGAGAAGTCCTGATGTAGCGAGAAAATCTCTCTTCTCCATGTCGTAGTTTAAACCCAGCCAGGGAGCACCTTCACTCACTCAACCCCCCCCCTTCTTGCCCTCCCTGCTCCCGGAGGGGTGGGAGGAAAGAAGAGCTGAAGGAATGCGACTCCCACGGGTTGAGATAACAACAATCCAGTCACTAAGGTATAACACCAATCACTATTGCTATCACCAATAATAATAACAACAAGGAAAACAAGGGAAGAGGGTACGATACCACCCACTGAAAACAAGCCCGACCGGGAAGCTCCCTCTCCTTCCGGGTAACTCCCAGTTACCCCCCAGGCATGCTGTGCTATGGTATGGAATACCTCTTTGGTCAGTTTGGGTCCTGTCCCTCCTTCCTCCCGGCCTCCCTCCTCCCCGGCAGAGCATGAGGCTCACAAAGTCCTTGGTCAGGGCAAACATCGCTCAGCAACAACCAAAACCATCGGTCCTATCAGCCTTGTTCCCGGGTTAAGTCAAAACAAAACTACTAAGGCGGAGAAAAACTGACTGCAACTGCTGAACCCAGGACACCTGTGTCCACACTGCACTTACCTTCTCATTTGCCAGATCCAAGAGGCAGGCAAAGGCTAAGGGGACAGACAGGTTTGCAGCCATCTTAGGTGGCAGCCTATAGAAGAGAAGGAGAAAGTTAGGACGGCCAGAGCCTACCACAACCCAATGGATGGAGCGTGCTTGCAAGGACCAGGTCCCCAGAGATCAGCTCCTCCCCAGTGATCTGGTTTTTCCTCTACCTTTCCCCTCCCACTAGCAACAATTCCCCCAGCTGCATGCAAGCCAAGAGCTCCCCCAGGCAGCCCCAGGGTTCAGGTAGGTTATGACAGACACAGAGGGGTTGGTGTTTGCCTGACCTCAGCTGAAGTCTATCCCTGATCTTAAGCCCAGACCCTTTTAGGGCCTCTACCTGTGAAACAGATGCTTTGTGATGCTGCTGAAGGCCTTCTCTTCTGCTATCATTGAGGCATCTTCCTCTTCCTCTGCATCCTTCATCTATTTAGCAAAAAGACAGACACTGCTGAGACAGACTTTGCTTGTCAGTGTTCACCTTGTGTTCAGAGAGAAACCAGTTACACTGTCTCTCCTTCCTGGCCATCCCATAGGAGCAAGACTGCTAGAAAGGAATTCCTGCTCAACCTGCCTAGGACTGTCTCTGCAGGAGTTAAGCTCAGTTATCTGCAGGGCATTCCCTTGCCATCAGGGCTATTGAGGGATCTGGTGCCTACTGCACTCACCTCTGGTGCTACTGTTTCTGTCTCCCCTCTATCAGTCAAGAGGTTCCACATGCTCTTCTTCAGTGTCTTCATGTCCATTTCCTTGGGTGTCTTTGCATACTGAATTGCTACCTTTTTGATCTGAGGAGCAGAAGTACAGGGTGAATTGAGAGCAACTGAGCAGAAGCAGGAGCACTGTCCTCCATCAGGACCACAGGAACAATCAGAACATGGTTCTCCTTAGGAACAACAGTGAATGTTCTCTTACTGCTAAACCTTTGATTAATTCCCTCCTCTTACACAAGGGTTCATCTGGGTACAAAGCATCCAGTAGCAAAGCAGGGAAACTGCTGTCTCAGGACTTCCAACCACCCAAGGTAGTGAGAGGCTTTGCTCCAGACCTGCCCAATGAGCAATTCACTCAGTGACAACACAAATCTTTACCTTCTGGGGCTCAGCAATGAGGCTCAGCTCTCCATATGCTGGGATATCGACAAGCTTATTGAGCTCAGCTTCTGGAACCTCAGGGGGGGCAGCAAGGTTGAACTCCTCTGTCAGGCCCATGAACTGAACTGGCTCATTATCATCATCGCTGTCTGCAATCTGATGAAGAAGAGCAGTGAGGCCACACAGAGACATCTCTGAGGAGCCAGAGGTGTCCTGCACTGAGACAACACGACCCTCTCAGGTTGGTGGTGATACCTGCCCATCTTCCCCATGGAAAATGTTATTATTCAGCTTCTCCCCACAGAACTTAAGGCTGGGCTAAGGCCAAACATGAGGGAGATCTAGAGTGCAGAATACCAAAGGACTGCTCTCCAAGGAAAGACAACAGAGATGAAAGGTTTTCCTGCAAGTGTGGGACCAGCTGGGACTTGTCACAAATGCACTCAGGAGGCAGCACTGGCCTGGCCAAAAACTGAAGCTTGAGAAGAAGTCTCTTTCAATGGTACCTCAAAACAATTGGGAGCAAACCTCACTGTGTAGAGATGACTCTGGAGGTGATCAATGGCATTTGCTCCTGCTTTAGGGCACTGAAATGGAATTTCTGCAGCAAACTGACTGGCAAACATCAAGGCCAGAGAGTTTAGTTCACGTTGTTGGTGAGGGGACATGGGTGTGCAAAGAGATTCCTGCAACTCCAATTCTTTTTCACTAGAAATTAATTCTGGATACAGCTTCTTCCCCTCACACATCAAATATAGGCATTAGAAAGCTTCTTGTTCCAGTTACCTGCACCGCAGGGCAGAAGTCGGAGGTGTCATTGAGGTTGTCATAGTTGTACTTGCCGATGTAATCTTCATGTTCCAAGATGCTTTCTGGCTGAGGCAAACTGCAAAGCTTCCAGGACAAGAGCAGGCATTAGCAAAGGAAAACCTCCAAATATTGCCCAAGCAATACCTGCAATTTCTTTCTTCATCACCTCCCCTTTTCCCAGCCTCTTGGCTCTTCCTCCTTCTTGCACACCAGCCCTTTATAGCAAGCCCCCAGCTAAGCAGAGCTGCTCCAGTATCCGCAAGCGTGTGTCAGTTCAGTGAGAGACAGGATGGCTCTTCCCAAGGCACTTCAAGCATTTGATGGAGAGTAGTTTTGTGCATGGAATCATTGCAAGCAGGCTTGTAGAGAAGTCTCTTACCTTAAAAGCTGGTTTGAGGTACAGCTGGAGAATGGTGCTAGGCTCATACTGGAAGTCTTCGGGAAGCGTGGTGCTCTTCACGTTCTGGCTTTCCAGAATGGATTTGGCTAGAGTAGTAGCTGCCTGGGGGGGGGATAATAAATGCCATTGCCCATAAGCTATCCGCTACTCACAAAAAACCAGTAAGTGCTTTGAACACAGGTTTTTGTCTGTGTTAGGGAAGAAGCAGACTAAACCACACAATGTCTAACTCTGACTCATTCTATTTAAAACTTGCTTATTTAAACTAAATAATTAATATGTCAGTCTGAAAGGGGGCAAGTTCTAAGACGTGTGCAAGGAGGAGTTCACACTGGTCTAGCTGGTGCACCTAATGGTTTCTGTGCAGCACACTGGGACACTGAAGCTGGATCCATGGGGTCTTTTTAATGGTTGGGGTATAAGCCAGGAGCAATCCAGCCTGATCCTCCACCATAAGGTGGGTAAATCCCTCAGCTTGTAAGGGGACCTGGACTCAGAAGACTCTAAGGTTACAGAGCCAGTCTCACAGGGTCTATTTGCAGCTGACACTTGCCAGCCACACTGACATGAGAAAAGAGAGAGCAGAAAGGGGCAGAAACTCAGCACGTGCCTTGGTCTTACGGAAATGTGCCTCAAAGTCAATGTCTTCATCAAAGTCTATTTCAAATGCTTTCTTTGTTTTCCTTTTCCTGGTCTCTTTTTCAGACTCAGTTTCTGCAGCAGAAAGGAAGCAAACTGTCAGTGCTTTGTGACAGAGGAAGAACCATAAGCTCACTCCTAACTTGAGCATCTGCTCCACACAGAAAGGTCACCTTTGCTCTTTGTTATGGGGAAGCAACAAATGGTGTTCTCAGCTTCACGTTTTCAAGGGATCAGTATCTTTTCATAGAAGCAGAAAGTGTAATTTAATCTTCAGAGTTTATGCAGGAAGTGGGAAATAACAGCAGGAGCTGTATTAGTCCCACTACCTCCTGTTGCTGCAGTGAGACACCCTCTCAACTTCGAGCATCACTACCCAAACACTAGAGAACACTTTAGAAGGATCAGCATGTTGCTGAGAGCCTTTGTGGTGTCTGAACTTAGTTCTGCTTCCCAGCTGGCTAGAAAAGAACCAGGTAGGCTTGTCCCCTTCTCCACTGTCCCTGCTTTATGAGTCAGATGCTGCCTAAAGGGAAGCAGGACCTGGCAGCACATGAGGGGCTGTCTCTACATACGTACGCTTGTGCCGAGGTTTGAAGTGCCAGTGCTCTGGGCCAGCCCACATCGACAGAGTCCGGGGACTGAAGTAGGAATATTCCCCTGGTTTCATGGAAACATAATGGCACATGGTCCCGATGTCTCCCGTTCCAAAAGAAGCTGTGTCAGTTCTGGGAAGAGCACACATGCTGCTGAGTGAAATCATTCCTTTGGCACACATAGGGCCTGAGTGTGCAGTCAATATCCACATCAGCTCTGTAAGGATATTGCTTGCTCCCTCTGTGCAGGACTCCAAACTATGGAGCTCCTGAGGTTGCTGCAGAAACAGAGGTGGATTTGCCAAAGGGCAGGCTGGAAACTGGGGAGGCAGAGGGAGCAGACAAGCAGTCAAATGTGAGCACACAAAAAGGTCCTCTTAGAGAGCAGAGATATGACTGTAATGCATTCCTGGATGTACCCAAAGCTTGCACAGAAAGCAGCTACAGTCAGATGGGAAACGTGTACACGGGAATGAAAGATGCCCGAGAGAGACGCCAGCAGTTGCCACTCCCTCTCAAAGCAAAGCCATAGATTCTCAGTGACAACTTACCCAGTCCCCTGGGAGACTTTTCCAAAGCAGCTGAGGTTTTCTCTGGATTTCCCAATCTTTTCTATTGGTGTACTGCTGGGGGAGTCCGCATTGAAGTCATCACCTGACAGGAGGGGAGCACAGTCTTCCACATCACTGTCTACCTCTGCGTTGATATCAAACACTTGGTCACTCTTCTTGAATTTATCCAACAGGGCTGACACTGACTGCAGGAGAAGAAGATGCTCAGGAAAACACAGGCTAGCGGTGGTCCTGCAGCACAACACCCCACTGGTCCATGTATCTCAGGGATCGCTTTGGAGGTGAGCGTGGATACAACACAGTTATCCCACCCAGTCCAGAGCTAACAAACATACCTCATCATTGGATTCAGCATCCCACTTTGTAAACTGGAAACCAGCCAGTGAGGAGCAGATGGGGCGTTTTGCAGTGCACTGTTCTAGAAGGGCTAGAGACAAGGAGAGCAAGGGGGAGAGATCAAACCCAGGATGAAGAAACCGGCAGCTAAACCAAGTACCAGGCATTCAATCATTCTTAAAGCCACATATGCAGGCAGCTCTTCCTGCATGCAGGGCAGTGCAGGGCTCACTGCAAAAGCAGCTGGCTAATTTCTTAGCAAAGAGTTCAATTGCTACCCTAACTCCAGGGTGGGCATAGCACTGGGAATCTTATCAGAGCAGTGGGGTTTGGTAATTATGTACAGGCTCAAAACACTGTGGCCAGCAGGTCAGGGAGGAGATTCTCCCCCTCTGCTCTCTCTGGGGAGACCCCTCCTGCAGTTCTGAATCCAGCTCTGGGGCAACAGCACAGGAGGGACTGGGAGCTGTTGGAGTGAGTCCAGAGGAGGCCACGGAGATGCTGCGAGGGCTGGAGCAGCTCTGCTCTGGAGCCAGGCTGAGAGAGCTGGGCTGGGGCAGCCTGGGGGAGAGAAGGCTCCTGAAGGGGAGACCTCAGAGCAGCTCCAGGGCCTAAAGGGGCTGCAGGGAACCTGGAGAGGAGCTGGGGACAAGGGCCTGTAGGGCCAGGCCATGGGCAATGGCTTGAACCTGCCCGAACAGGGGAGACTGAGCTGAGCTCTGAGGCAGAAGCTGTTCCCTGTGAGGGTGCTGAGGCGCTGGCCCAGGGTGATGGCCCAGAGAAGCTGTGGCTGCCCCATCCCTGGCAGTGCTCGAGGCCAGGTTGGACACAGGGGCTTGGAGCAAGCTGCTCCAGTGGAAGGGGTCCTTGCCCGTGGCAGGGGTAGGAGCTGGATCAGCTTTAAGGTGCCTTCCAACACAAGCCATTATAGGATTCTATAAGGTAAGTCCTTAGCCTGGAACATACTACTCTCAACTGCAGCACAGCTCAGGCCACCTATACATGCTACATGACAGATCTGCTTTAGATCTGTAGTGATCTAACATCTACAAAAGTCCTGTTATCCAGCAGTTTCACTAGCAGTTGTGCCATAGAGTAGCCAAGCAGTGAACCAAAGCATGATTTAAGCTGTCTGAGAGTAAAATGAGCACACTTGGGAGATAGAAAAGATGTAAAGGTCTGGATGGGCCCCTTTTCTTAGTGGCTACCAGCACTCACGCTTTAAATCCACCACTTTCACAGGGTTGGTGTTTGGCAGTGTGAGGGTCTCTGAGGAAGGGAGAGGGATGATATCGGAGTCGAAGAGCAGCTTGCAGTGGCAGTCTTGGGTACGCAGCCTAGTGAGGAAAACTCCAGCTGTGTTGCACTCATCAAATGATGCTGCTGTTTTCTGGAACATGGGATCAACCTACAGGTATGGAATGAAGCAGGGAATCAGGGAATGGAGTAGATGGAAGGGGTGAAGCCTGTTTCTGCAGGAATGTCATGGTTAAAGCCCAGCCTGTAACTCAGAACCACGCGGCCGCTTGCTCACTCCTCTTCTCCCTCCTGGCTCCCAGAGGGATGGGGAGGAGAATGGGAAGAATGTAAATCCCATGGGTTAAGAGCAGTCCAGTAACTAAGGTAGAACACAAACCACTGCTGCTACCACCAATAATAATAACGATGAGGGGAATAACAAGGGGAGAGAATACAATCACTCCCCACCCACTGACTGATACCCAGCCTGACCCAAGCAGTGATCTGGGCCTCCTGGGTGACTCCCCCCAGTTTCTATACTGGGCATGATGTGCTGTGGTATGGAATACCCCTTTGGCTAGTTTGGGCCAGGTGTCCTGTCTCTGCTTCCTTCCAGCTTCCCATACCTGTCCTCACTGCCAGAGCATGAGACTGAGAAGTCCTTGATCAGAGTAAGCATTACTTAGCAACAACTAAACCCATTGGTGTGTTATTAATGCTGTTCTCAGGCTTAAATTCAAAATCACAGCAGTGCATTAGCTAGAAAGGAGAAAAAATGACTGTTACAGCTGAACTCAGGACAAGGAGACTTTGAAACCCAGAGCTGAAGGGAGAATGACCCATGCATGTCAGGGGCTGGCCTCTGCTCCCAAGAAACAAGGGATGGGACAAGAGGAACCAGCCTCAAGCTGCATCAGGGCAGGTTTAGATGGAGCTGAGGAACAATTCCTTCCCCACAGGGTGCTCAGGCATTGGAACAGGCTGCCCAGGGCAGGGCTGCAGGCACTGGCCCTGCAAGTGTGCACACCCCCTCACTGCCATGGGTTAGGGGTGGCCTTGGCAGGGCTGGGGAACAGTTGGTCTGGATGAGCTTAAAGGGCTTTTCCAACCTGGTTGATTCTGTGATCCTATGTTTTCCAGCAAGGGGAGAGCTCCCCCAGCTTCCTCACACAGGAGGAACACCCATGACCAGACGTACCCTTGCTCTAATAGCAGGGTTCACAGATATACACGTGAATGTTAGAGCCCAAGAGAGGAATGCACACTAAGAAATGAGAACGATGAGGTGACATCTCCTCTCCTGCCCAGGACACGGCTGCTGCAGCAGCCTCCCTCCACCCACCTGATATCTGCGACTAGCCTCCGACACATTGATGTTGTCCAGGTTCGTCTCGATGGTTTTGAACGAGGGCTTTTTCTTTGCCTGAACTCTCTTGACAACCTCAGGACCTGAACTGTCTTCTAACAGGAAAAGAAGAACAAGGTACACTCAGAAAACTCACTAAAACACCCTGTGGAAGGATAGAATAGAATCATAGAATAGTCTTTTCCTTTAGTTCGTAAGACAAACACACAAAACCCAGAGGGCATGAAGTTACCTGGTATCTACTAGCAGAATCCATCAATGTTTCAACTTAAACAGGGGAGGTTCAGGTTAGATATAAGGAAGAAGTTCTTTACTGTAAGGGTGCCGAGGCACTGGAATGGAAGGGAATTGCCCAGGGAAGCTGTGAATGCTCCATCCATCCCTGGCAGTGTTCAAGGCCAGGTTGGACAAAGCCTTGGGTGCCATGGTTTAGTGTGAGGTGTCCCTGCCCATGACAGGGGGGTTGGGACTGGATGCTCTTAAGGTCCTTTCCAACCCAAACCATTCTATGATTCATTGGTTGAATGCTGTGTTTCTTTTTATGGACTATTTTATCTCTACAGCATGGCTTTTGTTTCAAAGCAAAGAGTGAAGCAGTTCATTCTTACACAGATTAGGCCACTTTTGGTTTACATTGAGATCTGATGGGCCCAATGGTTGAATACAGGATTGAGTGACAAATTCAGGGTCTCACCTCAACCATCCCTACTCAAGGGAGATGTACTCTGAGATGTACAAAGTGCTCCCAAATTCACATGTGCTATGGAAGTACAACACCATTTCCCCTCTGTGCAGGTGGAACAGAAACAGCTAAACAGAAAAGAGTGCAAGGCACACCTTCTCCTGGGCTGTCTACAGAGTTTTTGGGTGCTGTGTCCTTGTTCAAGCCTCCAAGCACTTTGTATACGTCCACATGAATTGTATCCACACGCGCAGCGTAAATCTTGCCACTGGCATCTATCGTGCTCGCTGCTACCTGACAGGAGGGACAAAGAGCTGGGTTTTAGTTATGGAGGAAGAAGTTTCCTCTAGATGTGACTCTACAGACCTGAACTTCTGAATGCTCTGCAGTACAAGCAAAAACCTGTGCACACTTTGCCATCCCTTCCTCAATTTCATCAACAACAGAGCTAACTCAGGGGTTCCTCACGACCACTGCCGTTTGTTCATTCACCCAAGAATCCAGCTTCCCCCCAGCATCAGTCAACTGTTATAGTGAGGAAGCCTCTGTGCCAGCAAATCCTTATTCTGATCCATCCTGGCTCAAAATGACACTGGGAATTAACCTGTCGTAGTTTAAACCCAGCCAGGCAGCACATTCACTCACTCAACGCCTCCTTTCTTGCCTTCCCCTCTTTCCTCCCTGCTCCCGGAGGGGTGGGGGGAAGAGACCCGAAGGAATACAGCTCCCATGGGTTCAGATAACAACCCTAACCCCCCCCCCCCCCCCCCCCCCCGCCCCCACCCCCCACCCCT
>NDXB01014568.1:0-11446 GCA_002631895.1 Agapornis roseicollis
GAGGAAGATCACGGGACTGAAGCATGTCCCATATGAAGACAGGCTGGGAATGTTGGGGTTGTTAAGCCTGGGGAAGAGGAGGCTGCATGGAGACCTCAAAGCAACCTTCCAATATCTGAAGGGGGCCTATAGGGATGTTGGGGAGGAGCTCTTCATTAGGGACTGTAGTGACAGGGCAAGGGGTAACGGGTTCAAACTTAAACAGGAGAGGTTTAGATTGGATATAAGGAAGAAATTCTTTCCTGTTAGGGTGGTGAGATGCTGGAATGGGTTGCCCAGGGAGGTTGTGAGTGCTCCATCCCTGGCAGTGTTNTTCAAACTTAAACAGGAGAGGTTTAGATTGGATATAAGGAAGAAATTCTTTCCTGTTAGGGTGGTGAGATGCTGGAATGGGTTGCCCAGGGAGGTTGTGAGTGCTCCATCCCTGGCAGTGTTCAAGGCCAGGTTGGATGAAGCCTTGGGTGTCATGGTTTAGTGTGAGGTGTCCCTGCTTATGTCAGGGGGGTTGGAACTAGATGATCTTAAGGTCCTTTCCAACCCTGACTATTCTATGATTCTATGATTCTATACAAGACAGAAGCAGTGAGACACAAATAGATTTACTCTGGATAATGGAGCATCAGGAAGAAATTAATATAAATTATTTTGGAAATATTAAAAATCCCATTTTTTTTCTAATAGTGTTCTGGACATCTTTTAGCATCCATGTTTTAAGATGTGAGGTTTGTAAGCCAGGGTCATGGAAAATCAAAGCCATGATTTGCCATCATGGGTAGAAGATGTCTCATTTAACTTTAGGCATCTTCCATCAAGAGGACTGAGTGAGCCATCTCGGTATTGCCAACAACCAACGTTTATTAATTCATACAAAAATAAGCTAGGCCTCCCAGTGCACATCAAAATAAAATTAAAACCTTTTTGAAGTCTTTTGTAAGAAGTCAGAGTAGGTCGCAACCCAGGATCACCGCAATCCCTAAGGCACAATGTGGGAAATTCAACATCATTTTCTTCCTGCACAGAAAGTGATGTTAGTGAGGTTCTGCATTTCCTGAGCAGTGCTGTCATCACCTGCTGTTGACCCACATGTGCAGAGAGAGGCTAGTCCAGAGCAGAGCAGTGCTGTGATTTGAATGTGTGTTTTGACACCCAGCTGTGCTGCCTGTGTCAGAACCGGGAATTGTGCTGGTCTTGTGTCTCAAGGGATGGTAGGATTATCCTAAACCACCAAGTTTTGGTATCTAGATGAGGTATTTAGATGAGGCTCCCACATGGTCAGGAAACGCCAGGCTTCTCTAGAGGATGTATTGAAACAGGGGTCTAAGAGGAATGTTCTGACTTGTCTTCTGGTGAACTCCAGTTGCTTTGATAATTGTGCAGAAGCAGTGATTTCAATTCAGAGGCCAAGCACTAGACATATTTCTCAGTTTGTTTTCCCACTGATGAGAACACAGGAAATTTTGCAGTAGGTTTGCTTTGTAAAGCATAGCCAAGGCACCAGAAACTAAAGGAGTATTTTCTTTTTATGAGCTTTGATCAATCTTATTTTTTTACTGTGAAACAATTGTTTTGGTGAAACAATTTCTTAGTTTGGGGCTGATCTGGAATGCAAGACAGGCCCTTGATACTTGTTGGTCGTTTTAAACACACTACTTTTCTATATGTGGTCTTACATCTGGGTCGGAGCAATTTCAGGTGCACCTACAGGTTGGGCAGAGAAGAGATTGAGAGCAGCCCTGCGGAGAAGGACTTGGGGGTGGTGGTCAATGAGAACATGAACATGAGCTGGCTTCAGTATGCACTTGCAGCCCAGAAAGCCAACCGTATCCTGGGCTGCAAAAAAAAGGAGTGTGACCAGCAGGTTGAAGGAGGTGATCCTGCCCCTCTGCTCTGCTCTCGTGAGACCTCACCTGGAGAGTTGTGTGCAGTTCTGGTGTCCTCAACATAAAAAGGACATGGAGCTGCTGGAACAAATCCAGAGGAGGGCCACGAGGAAGATCACGGGACTGGAGCTTCTCCCATATGAAGACAGGCTATTCAGCCTGGAGAAGAGAAGGCTGTGTGGAGACCTCTGTATCTGAAGGGGACCTATAAGATGCTGGGAGAGAGATTCTTCATTAGGGACTGTAGTGACAGGACAAGGGGTAATGGGTTCAAACTTAAACAGGGAAAGTTTAGATTGGATATAAGGAAGAAATTCTTTCCTGTTAGGGTGGTGAGATGCTGGAATGGGTTGCCCAAGGAAGTTGTGAATGTTCCATCCCTGACGGTGTTCAAGGCCAGGTTGGACGAAGACTTGAGTGACATGGTTTTAGTGTGAGGTGTCCCTGCTTATGTCAGGGGGGTTGGAACTGGATGATCTTAAGGTCCTTTCCAACCCTAACTATTCTGTGATTCTATGGTTAAAGCAAAGCTGTGCTGAAAGCTATAAAGAGCTGTAGAAATTAAGAATCAACTTAATACATCTCATAATCCTACCTAGATATCAATACTGTGTCTCTATCTATTTGGAAAAATCTAGTTTCAGCTTGTTAAGCACTAGGATAGTTTTAGTGTAGCCTATGGGAAGGTGGCTTCTACTTGTGTAATATAGTTCCCAGAATAACTCACAATCTGGTATTACTGACAATTATGTAACAGTTTGTTCCTGTAAGGCTGCACACCTTCACACAAGTTAAATGCTCAGGTAGCCTGGCCTTTAAAAGAACTAAGGATCAAACTAAGTACTACTGAGGAGAAAACCTCAAAGAAGAAGTAATATATGGGAAATAATTCAGATGTGCATAGAGCATCCTAGTGGACAGCAGAGTTTGCCCTAGTTGGAAGTGTGAGAGCACTACATCAGCTAAAGACTTCTAATGATTGCTTTACTCAGTAGGCCACTGGGACTGTGCATAGTGAATTTTGCTCTCTTAACATTGGAGTATGTCCTGTGACAATAGGACAGTCATTTTGCCTAATTTCTAGGAGATCAAAAGGCAGATCTTAAGGCAAAGAAGTAGCACAGAATTGCTGCAGTAGAAAACTAAGAGCTTTATTTTGCAATATGAGCATTAAAACAATAATGTTTAAGACAAATTAATGCTTGACATAGCAAATTAGACTTTAGGACATTGAGACTGATAAACAATGGTATCAGTCACTGACAAAGTGATGCATGTCCAGAGCATCCAGTACAAATCTGAGGATGTTATCTCCTTCAATCACAGAGCTGGGATTGTGTTGAATCTTAAGAAGCAATGTGTAGTAAAATGTAATTAATACCTTAACAAAATTTCATTGTAGGAGTGAAATGGTATCACTGGTGCCCCATTTCACAGATTTAGAGTGTTATTTCTCCTTAATAACACAGTATGGCTGCACACAAAGAACTTGTTTAGGCTGAGCAGTTGCCTATGAGTCAATGGGACTGTATATGCTTTGGAGGACTGGAACCTTCCTGACATGACTGATGTCACACAGAAATACATGCCATGGAGTTTGAAAAGGGGAAATACAGGCTGCATTTGTCAGCTGTGTTTGCAGTGTTAATGCATACAGGCTGTCTGTAAGCACTCTTTGCTTCAGAACAACTTCTAAGGCCCTTGGGCCTTGTCATATGCCTGCCTAGATCCTGGTGTCTTAGAGAGCTGTGTGTTCTGAAAACTGTTGTTTCTGCCAAGGAGACATGGTGCAGTGTTGTTTGTTCTGCTGCTTAGACATCTGCTTGTGCATATTCCTTCCTGCCTTTCCATACATATATGTGTTTTTATATATGAGCTTATTGCTTAGGCAAGGTGGTCTAAGGCATCCCTCATGCAGGTAGGACAACAGAAACTACATTTTGTATGTATGTGTCTCAAAACCACAGTAAGCTTTTTCTGGAATATAGTCCTTTCACCTGGAGTGTCTTGGTCATGTAGGTATACTTTAAAATAAAGCCTGGCCCTTAATTAATCTTGTATTTCCCCTTATATTTTAATTGGTGTGACTGAAGGGGAATTTGAATCTGTGTTTACCATGAGGAGCAGTATGTTCGGGCAAATCAGTATGTACACTGTCACATGCATTTTGAGTGACTTCTTTAGAGATACCTAGTACTTGTTCAGGAGATTAATGAAGTGGGTATTTGAAAAATTAAAATGTTAAGGGGAAGTGGAAGGCAGAAATAAATGGATGCAAAAAGAAAGCAAACCCCACTGTTCTGGTAAAGCAATGAAATAACAATGTTGTTCATAAAGTAAGGTTGATTATAGCACAGATTCTTAAACTAGTATTTTTATCCTCCTGAGAAAATGTGATAACTGTTAATGTGACCAAATTTGATACTGACTGCTCTTGCTTTGTTAGATTGATTAGGGTTTTATGAGGTAATATTTAAGCCTTTGGCTTTTAATTTTCAGCCAACTATAAGCTGGAATCAGAAAATGGTTATCTCTGGGAGGCATGTATTTAAAAGCCTTTTGGTGCCAGTAAGAGTATATTACCTGGCCCTGACAAAGACCATGGCCTGTTGCTGGTTGAGGTGTGATGGGTAAATGACAGTAGTCTTCTCACCTTGCTCTTCAGCACTCCCATGGTGGCCGCATGGCCATATAGTTGCTACCATACAGCTTACCCAGTGCCTAAGCTGGCGTTACAAACTGAAGTGCCCTGTCGGAGAACAGCCACTCATTTGGGCTGGTGACAGAGTCCTTGGGGACTTCTGACACTTAGAGAATTTTATTTCAATATGTCTATGGCTGATTATCTAATCTAGAAGTAGAACTCCACTCCAGAAAGCTAATTTCAGGCTTTTCCATTTTCAAACAGCTCCATTTGTGTGATTTATGCCATATCATTCTTTCTGTTTTTTCTTGCCTGCTTTGTTGACTTTTCCTCAAAGAACTCAAGCAACTTAGTTAGAAGTGATCTGTGTGCAGGCACCAGGGTTTGCAGCAGGAGGCTCTTCTGAGGAGATGCTTGGGCTGCCCCGATCTGGGCACAGCCAGTTCTAGCCAGACCCAATCAACCAACCAACCCACTGCAGGGCACAGCTGAGCCCTGCAGTCCTGGAGGCAGGACCTCAAGAAAGCATGTGTAAGGAAGGGCAAAAACATTGCATGGGGAGAGGAGGAGGGAGCAGAAAGAATGAGAATGGCAGTACAGGGAGCACTGAGAGGTCCCAGGCAGAGGACAAAGAGGTGCTCTATGGCAGAGCAGGTGTTCCCTGCAGACCAGGAGGGCTCACCCTGGAGCAGGAAGACATTTCTGTGGAGGACCTACTGACCTGCAGAGGAGTCAGGAATGAAGCTGAGCCTGGAAAAGGGTGAGGAGAGGTGGTGCTGCAAGGTTTGTCTGTTTTCCACTACTCAAACCTGTTTAGATGCACAATAATTCATTTTCCTCAAGGTGAGGATGTTTTGCCAGTGGAGGTAATGGGTAAGCAATCTTCCTGTCTTTATCTCGACCCAGTAGCTTTTTTATCCTATTTTCTCCTGTTCTATAGAGAAGGGGGAGACATTTGGCTCTTACCTGAGGCTACCCTACCACAGAACTGAGTGCTCAATTCAGTCACTCAGGTAACCATTGAGGTCCTTTTGAGATACCCCAAGTTACACTACACATCTGCGGAAGTCTGGCAGAGGTGACATGGGATACATGGGTGCCCTGTACCTCCTGGGGCAGCAGCTGAGGTCAGGAGTTCCTGGAGGCACCTACAAGTGTAGCAGGCACCAACCTGTGGGCAGCTGGACTGAGTCCTGTGAGTTTCAGGTTGAACTCAGAGCCTGCCACAGCAAGTTCCTCACTGTCTCATCTAAAGAAGAGGCTTAGCTCATGTTTATATATGTGTTTGAGCACTTCAGCTGATCAGAACATTATAAATCCTGTAGCAGAGCTGTTTCACTGCACATCACTTTGCTTTTGTTTTGTGTTTTTATTCTGACCTTAGTTACGTGAAACAGTTTGTAATAAGTAAAATCAGAGGTTGTTTCACCTCTCCTGAAAAGTAGAATCATATTTGTTTCTGAGCAATCATTAACCATAATGCACTAAAATGCTTTATTTACTGATGTCATTTGATGAGACTCTGGCATAGATGTTAATCTGTTAAAGTTGGTAAGAGTAATGTATCCTTGGAGTTAGGTGAATTTAATTGGAAAATATTTCATCTGTCATATTAATAATTAAGCAATAGTATTTATTTCAGTTCTAAGATAGTGAATGAGTATGGAAACTAAATCCCTCCAGAATATGGCCAGAACTGGGTTAATGTAGGGTTTTGTTCTTCTGGTTTTGTTTGGTTGGTTTTGATTTTGATTTGGTTTTGTTTTGGTTTTGATTTGGCTTCCCAGTTTTGAAAAACATTCCAAGATTTACTGAGGTTGACAAAGAATATGTAGAGAGTTACTTTACACTGTGCTGGCTTAAAAGAGGTATTGGTGTCCACAAGAGGGAAGCAGACACAAGTAACTCTGCATTTCAAAGCTTGCATAGAGCTCATTGAATTGTTCAAGAAAATACATGAAGGTACTGTTTAAACTCTTGATCCTGCTATGGATGGGTGAGAAGTTTCTTGGCTCAAATAGAAAATTTATCAGATTTGTCTTCAGGTCTGTTTATTGGTGAGTGTTAAGTGTCTGTGAGAGGCAGGGGGAGAAACTGTTTTTGAGATGTTAACTCAGTGAAGCTACCATATGTTTGATCATATACTTGTGCCCCTGTATCTTTAGTATGTAACTTTGGATCTGGTTGTCTGACTGGTGCTGGAAACATCTGGGTTTTGCAGTGATTCAGAATCTGATAATACATCCTGAAGGAGCAAACATATCCATCAACTTTCAGTGGAGTTTTTCTTGAGCACACACTGCAAGACCTGTAATATATTATGTGAATCAAAACCTCCAACCTGGCAAGGCTAGGAACCGTGACTCACATGCTATCAGCACTTTCATATGTATTGCAGTGAAGATTCCTTGCTGCAGTGCTTATTTTATGGCACAAGTACAACACTAAAAAAAAAGGAGTTCCATTAGAAGTGAGAGAAATATCTCAGTGCAACGAATTTCAATGATTTCTTAAAGTTTCTGTCCAACACTTAAACTTGCAATCCTACAGATTGGGCTGTATATATGAAAAATATGACAAACTTCAAAAAACCCCCATTTTTTATTTCATTCAGGAAAGACTTATTTCTGTCAGAGTATGCCTCCCACTCTTGGTAACTTGACAGTTGCTCAGGGCTTACAGAATTGGCACCAAGGAGCTTGGGTTTACTGTAAGAGCCATGTCAATGCTGTTAGTTTTTATTTAAGCTGACAGTCTTCATCTGATTTTTATCTGAAATGTTTTTCTTTTTCACACTTGGCCTAGTGTTGTGTTATGTGTGTGTGAATGCAATAATTGGATTGGGAAACTGATGCCTTTTGAAGATTTCTAAATAAGCAGAGTAAAAGTTATAGTGAAAAGAACCCATCTTCTTGCAATGATTTCAGTACAGCTATGATGTTTTAGTGCACTGGAGAGTATTTTAAAGACTGAGCATTTCATAGCACATTAGAGATTATCTTTGTATTTTATCTCTGTTCTTTGCATTTGATTCCTTTACAGATGTGCAAGAGGCAAAACGTATTTTTGGGTGAGATTCCAAGTCAGTTGGAATATAAGGTGGTTAGCAACCCACAGAGGCACACTGTTTGGATGGTGCAAGTGACCCAATATCTAAGTTGCAGAATAGGACTGAAATATTGCAAAGTCTAATTTTTATGAGGTTATCAGCAAACTAGTACCATAACAAATTTATTCTGTAAGTGTGCTTTTGTGGGTGGCAGCAGAATCACAGATAAATCAAAACCTAATAAATCCATATCAGCATGTCCAAACTTCAATTTCTGATTGTATTTTTCTTTAGCAGTAATGGGACCCCAACTCCAGCTTTGGATGCTGATGTTACTACACTGAGAGGTTAGTTTTTACCTAACTCCTGTCAAGGCTGATTCTGAATTATTAGAGAATTGAGAAATTCAGTTGAGTTTGGATTTCAGAAAGACCTGTAAATTTCTGCATCTCAAATAATGCTGTTTGTGATATGGAGATCAAGTTATATGCTAAAATTATTTTGTTATTGTATGAATTTTAAAAATCCTACGTGAGAAATTAGTTCTGTGAACTTTTTACTGCACTTAACTTCACATTCCCAAAAATACATCTGCTTAGACAAAGCACTAGCATTTTATTCCAATTAGTATATTTGATACTTTTCCTCAGACTCTTCAGGTGTTTCCTGGGTTGTTTCTGTCATGATGATGGGAATAGGAATCAAATTTTACTGTTGGGTTATGCCAGCTGAGCTTCTTCTGTGTGTATATGCAGGTACATGGGTATAAAAAACAACCAAACAAAATAATACTGTTTTCTTTCAAACTCAGATGCAGCTGCCAATGTTTCTCCCCCTCATGAGATCTCTGTTGAAAGTCTTGTGGCTGGTACCATTCATGAGATCAAAGATGCAGACACTAATGTGAGTGGCTTGTTTCAGTTTTTTTCTGGTTCAGCATTCTGTTGCCTTTCCTAAATAATATTGTTTGTGGTTATTTGCATTTCCTACTTAAAGGTGCTGTTAGCGTAGAGTGTTAACACAGATTAAGATTTCATAAAAGAAGGGTCTGAACTTCAGAAGGTTTTAAAAGAATTTCCCGGGTAGGTATTTTTCCTTTGCAGAGGCTTTGTAATGCCTCTTCCCCAACAGTGGCAGAGAGCAAACCAGTTGTGCTAGCAGGTGACGATTTTGCTAGTGGCACAGGCTTCTGTGAGCTCCAAGAAGAATGCAGAGCATTATTATTTCTATGGAAACACAACACCCCTTAAATTGCTTTAGCAGTGTTTTGGGGGTCCATGTGGTACAATTGTGTAGGACAGCAGAGAGGTTGCCTGAACAGCCTTGAAGATTCCTCCTGATTCTTGCTCCTTTTCCTCTGCTGACATAAACAAAGTTTCATTTTTCATCTTACAGTCACCCTTACTTTGATATTCAAACAACCTCCTGACACAGGGAAGACCTTCAGCAAGTACTGAAAATGTCTCTGTAGAAGTGAGTTGGCTTCCAGAAGTGTTGACCACCACACAGGTCCCAGAGAACTACTTGTTTCCAGGAAACAGCTTTTCTGAATTACATTTAAGCCCAAACTCTAGATCCAACTTCAGCATTTATGGGCCTACATGACTGAAGAAAATTTTGCAAACCAGTGGTATGAACCAGCTGGCTTTTGTTTTCTTATAAACTTGAAATTTTTTGGTGGATTACTGAGAAGGTTACAAAGTTGTAGATGCTGCATATAAGTAGGAGTTGATTTATGGTACTGGGTTTCACTGTGCACTGTTCTGTCACCTGCTATGGCCATGAAACAAAGCTAGGCCAAACTATACTTCTACAGCTTTCAGGGCTCTGATATTTTGCTTTCAAGAATAAATACTGAATATGAAACAGGCAGACAGCTTTTGACTCAAGGCCAGGGTTTGACTTTATATTATGTACCAAGAATGCTTGTGGTTTGGTCCCATGAATACCTCCATTCTTTTTTGAAACAGAACTGCCTGAAATATTTCTGCCTGGGCAGAGAATGGGATCACTCACTAAATCAGAAGGAAATCAGAGTCAGATTACTGCTGCTACTACAGTGGTTTTCACTCTATACAGTTACATCGCACCTCATCATTGCTTTGTTCAGCCAAAATGCATGGCAGATTACATGACCAAGAAAGACCTTCTGCACTCAGATGTTGACTGTACTTTTGGTTTTGGAGGACTGATAAATGATTGAAACTATGTGGCATTGCAAACAGCTATATAGTAGCAGCATATATATGCCTGCTAAGTATGTATCTGTCAAATGATAAGTAGCTTGAAGTAGTGTACCAGTCATTATGGTCCTTAAAAAGTTGTCTAGTAAAAAAAGGATGGAGGGGAGGGACAGAATTTAAAAATTTTTAGAGGGCCCTTAAACAGTGTGTAAGTTGCTCACTGGTGGCTGATGAGCTTTCTGGGGAAAAGCTTTTCCATTTCCTGCACCATATATAACACGGGCTGCAGTTTTGCTAACAAGGTCTGTTTTGTTGGTTCTCTTTTTTTCTCTTTAATGGGGAAAAAGCAATAACTGCATGTAAATAGCCAAAGACACTTAGCTATTTGGATAAAGCTAAGTTAAGCCAGCCTTCCCTTCCCTCCCCCACAGATATCAATTTTTTGGTTTAGAACAAAACCATGAAACAAGACCTGGTTTTCCTCATGTCTTTTAGTATACTACAAGGAATACTGCACTAGTTGTAAAATACTAGGGAAATAAGCAGGAAGTATTCTTCCTGTGTTGCTCATTCATTCAAATAAAATTAGAACTTTGAAATTCACTGCTGCCCGTGGCATGCACAATTGATAGATACATGCTTCCCTGACGCATTGGGCAGACACTTCTCTGGGGCTTCTTGAGCAACTGTTGACCTATCAGTTGAAGCCCATCACTTCAGCTCAACAGAGGTCCCTGCAGATCTCCCAGTGCCCGTTGTGTATATCTAGGGGAATTCTTCACTTGCTCAGGTTGAACAACACAGGGCATTGTTCTGAATGTAGAACTTGGCAAAGGTAACTTGTCTTCCATGTGGAATAGTAAGTAGGAGCCTTGTTATAAATGAGTAAATTTGGGGTAAATCAATCTCTTTCTCACTGGGCTCAAGTTTGCTGTTAATGTCTGAATAATTGTGCTGTTTAACTGCCTCATAAACATCTCATACAACTAGATTTATGTCTGTAGCTGAGGTCAACTAAGCTGCCTAGCACTGGAGTAAAGATGTGCAAATGGAAAATAGAATTATCTGCAAAACACAAATTCTCAAAGAATGGTTTTGCTTTGTAGATTGTATCATTAATTGCAGCTTCTGTTCCTAAGGCTTCATTAGCATTCCATCACAGTGCAAGGCAAGCAGGTGAGCATGCTGTGCTTTGGACTGAGGTTTTCTCAGGTCATTAAATACCATGACCATTGGTGCAGCCCACCAGTAGTGCCCTGAAGTGTTCCTGTCCATGCATTTTATAGAGAAGGTTCAGCTTTTCTTCCCCATCATGAGTCAGAGAAACCTCCAAGTGTGCTGTAGTGGGAGAAGTTTAAGGCCGGTGTAAGAAAGATGTTGACTGAAGCTTGGGAATGTAGTGTGCTGTTGACAGATGGCAGACCATATGTACATATGCATAATCAGTCATAGAATCATAGAATACCAGGTCTGAAGGGATCTTAGGATCATCTTGGGACAACCCTTCTAGGCAAAACATGACCTACACTAGATGTCCCAGCACCCTGTGCAGCTGATCTAGGATGCTTTTTACCTGGAGTAAATCCAGGACAGGTAGGAATTTAGTCTGTGGTAAGTAATGAGGATTTATTTCCTGGGGGAAAAAAAAAAAAAAAAACAATGAATTTCAATCAATTTAAGCCTCCCAAAG
>NDXB01014569.1:0-26794 GCA_002631895.1 Agapornis roseicollis
GAGGGGAGGGGAGAGGAGGGGAGAGGAGGAGAGGGGAGAGGAGAGAGGAGAGAGGAGAGAGGAAAGAGAAAGAAGAGAGGAGAGAGGAGAGAGGAAAGAGAAAGAAGAGAGAGAAGAGGGAAGAGGGAAGAGAGAAGAGAGAAGAGAGAAGAGAGGAGAGAAGAGAGAAGAGAGAAGAGAGAAGAGAGAAGAGAGAAGAGAGAAGAGAGAAGAAGGAAAGGAAAGGAAAGGAAAGGAAAGGAAAGGAAAGGAAAGGAAAGGAAAGGAAAGATGAAAGGAATAAAAGAAGAGAGGTTGGTGCAGGAGCCCCAGGTGTTACTCATATTTTTACTGTCATTTGAAAAAGGAAATGGAACTTTTCTTTCCCTTAACTGAGTGGCAAAACTCAGCCCATGAGTTCAGTGCTGATGCTCCCTGAATTAGGATTCAGCTATCAGCAATAACAGGAGAGGTAGTTTGAAGTAGAAGGTCCCTGTTTAAACACAAATTTCCTTCAAGAACCAGCAGAAATTACAAGCATATTATGTAAGAAATATAAGCCCTGTGTTTGTTTCTTTGCTGTAATCTGGGAATGCTCCTTTCGTAAGAAATCTGTCTTTGTAAATGGAAACATCATTCATTTATTGTTGTAACAAATGATTCAGAAATCAGTTTGCTCTCCAGAAGGGACCTTCAATTGCCATGAAAATAAATGCAAAGAGTGTTTCCCTAAAATGCAGACAGTTTATTTCCTTGGCCTGCCAGATTTAATGGGAAGAATTTGGTTAGGATAACAAACAGTTTCCATTCTCCTTCATTGGACAGCAGCCACTTCCTTTCAGCAAATGTCTAGGTGTGAAAGCCTAAGGTTTCACCATAAAATGCACAAATCACACTGAACCTTCTAAAAACACTTATGCCTCATGCTGCCTTGCTGGCCAAATCTCACCTCCTATCAACTCTCCTTTGCATGCAACACCTGATTATCACCAGGCAGGTACTGCTTAGAAGGTGGTGGAAGACAAGGATGTTTTAACATTCTATTTGGCTCCATGCACTCACTATAGCACAACTGCCTGGGATTTCTGGACATCTGACCACCTCCATCCAGGACCTCTGGCAGGCAGTGGCATGTACCCACCCACACAGAAAAAGCCCTTACCTCCTACAGCAGTCATGAGCCACCCTCCTGGTGCCAATGTGTAACACAAGCAAGACCAGCACAATTTGCACTGTAACAGCCTGCAAAGTCATCCAAAAGTATTTTGGCTTTAGTCTTTCCTTCCCTCAAAAATCAGATGCCAACATGACTCCCTGAGCTTGGAGTCCATCAAAGGTGCCTGTCTTATAGAGTAGCCCACACAGACAGCTATTGAACATCAGTTTCTCAGGCAGCATAAAAAGCAATATATACCAGAAACCCGTTAAAACATTACAGTAAAAACCAGTGATGTGCAAAGATGATCCAAAGAATATTTTACTGTTTAACTCATCTTGCCATAAAACTGCAGTAGGTCCTAACTCATAAAATAGAAATTTCCCAGATTCCATATGCACTCAAATAATTTAAAAGCCCTGCTATGCAGGACATCCATTTCAGCACAGGAAAGCATTTTGGTTTAAAGCAGCTAAGGCAGGGAGTAAAGACAGGGCAGTGGGAACTGTGTGAAAGAATGCCAGCCCTGCAAATAGAAGGCTCTTAGTAGTCTTTCCTGCCTGGGATTGATGGTGACATAGAGTAAATAACAGCTACTGCATGTTCAAAGCTTCTGGGTCAAAATCTCAGCCAACATAAATCATCAGTGCTTTTACTCTGTCCCTCTGATTTTATGAGGGAAGTTCTTTTTATTCTATAGTCTATAAACTGCAGTGATCACACCATCCCAGAGGGAGCTGGTCAGAGAACTACATATCACTCAGACTATGCAACTCCAGAAAAAAAATAATACTGGGGTTTAACTTTCAAAGGACAGAAAAAGACTGCAACTCAGGTACAACAAAATACACAACTGGAAAGACACATTTAATGCTTTCATGTCATTGTCTATGGAAACATTTTGTGTTGATATTTAAACTTCTAAAATTACGCATTGTGTTATCTATAGTGAAAATGAAATATCATCACTGTGAAGACTATGTATCCAAATCAGAGAGAGGCATCTTTACCCCTGAAAGCTCTTCTGTGGAAAATGTTGATTAATTTTGGTTTTTTAGTGTTCACTACAATTAATCACAAAAGCAGGTTTTGCTATTTCAAAGTCCACTACAAAGTTAGTTCCCATTTTCATTTATCTGTAGTCATGACAGTTTCTTTAAGTAGAGAAAGGTAATTGAAGATTTAAAAGTATAGTCTCAAATTGCAAGGTCCATCAACCAACAAGAATCTTCTTATTGTTTATATTGAATGCTCAGCATAACAAAGTCCTCAAACTGCCTTCAAGGAACAACAATAATCGCTATCTAAATACACAAGAATAAACAATTTTCACCTTCCTTTTTAAAAAATGGGTTTAAAAAATATCTTTTTCTTCTCTTCTATCCCTCCATCTATTTCACATTCTCTTTTTCTTTCCATGTCAACATCTTTCTTGGCTTTTTTGTCTCTCCAGTTCCACTTTGGCAGTACCATAAATCACATGACACCCCCCCCAGCTGTGACTTTTCTGACCATATATTTGCTGACTATTACTGCTTTGAACCTTCCTCATAGGTTTGCTCTTCAGAGTGTAATTTCTTTCTCCAAGAGGAGATGAATGTTCTCTTAAAGCCCGTTTCAACCTCAGGAGTGAAAGGGAGCTAGTGGTGGGAGAGGTATTTGTGAAGAACTGTCAGTGCTTTTAAACTGAAAAACTAAAACTATGCAGGAAGGAAAAAACATAGCTTGAAGGATTAAAAGGAGGGAAATGTAATGCATTCAGGGTAAGATACAGAGGGCTGCTGTAAATCTATTAAACCTTAATTTAGTGTGAGATGGCATAATCTGCCCCTAAAGGAGGAGCTGTCATGGACTGATTAATTTTCAATGACGACTTCTCAAGATTTCACCATGATTCCCAAGGCCAGATCTCTGTCCATCCAAAATACATACTACTCCATAATTCTGGATGGTTTTGATTTCCTTCAGGTGTAGATGTAGCAGTTTGTATTATGGATAGACAGGCATGTGGTTGCATCTTGAGGTGTCACTACTGAGAAGCAAAGGACAACAGTGATAACTGTTACCTAACCATCACCACATTTGTTATTGGCTCTAGCTCATCCCCGGACCCCTGTGCAATATATTGAACACACCAAGTGAGGAAGGTGCTGCTCCAAGGAGCTCACAGCCAGCAGATATGCAGAAGCAGGGGACAGATACATTCTGTCACTCTGCCTGTGAGAAGTGAGGTACAAAGAGATTAAAAGTGGGATTTTTCAAAGAAGTGCACATGAACTCCTCCCTTCACTAGCAGCCTTTGAAAATCAAAGACTAAATCCCTTGCTCAAAGTTATACAGAAATTATACAGCAAGGCTGGATATTAAATTCCAGGTTTTGTGAATTCTATCTCCCCATGGGAAGGAGCCAAGGCTAACATATATGCCTAACAAAGAGCCTTACTTCTGTCCTTAGATCTCAAAGTAATTTTCCAAATGCTTCTGGAATAGTCCCCCCTCCCCCCAAGCCCCAAGACTCATGAGTTGTGCCCAGACTGCTTGAGATCTTTTATCCCGATGTTGAAGTAACCTTGCCATCCTGCTTGCCTCACCACTTTCTTTGAAGGCCCATAACAAACATATTGTAACAGTTTTATATTTTCTACTTAACCTTTGAAGCTGTTTAAGCTTCTCTGAGACAGGGACTCTATAATTTATACTCTAATGCCTTCCAGTCTGTACTAATGTAATTCTTTCTAAAATGCTCAAGTTTAAATTATGGATCACAGTGTCCAGAATGTTCCTGCAAAACCTCTCAGTGAGCTTGGTTTAGGCTCACTGAATGCTTTTGCTCATGTTGCATGCATTAGTTTGCTTTTGGGTTTGTGTCCACTTTAAAATTCTGTTTGTAATAATCAAAAAATTTTGTAACTTCCATTTTCCTTATAAATTTGATTTCCAGGGAAAAAAAAAAGGGTTCTGGACCTGTTCTCTCAAAGTTTGGTCAAGCAAGTTTATTTGTTCCAAGACCCCACTGAAAAAGATTCAAGGTAAAAGAGCAGAAACACATCCGATTGTTATTTTAAGTCAAATTCTGAGTTTATGGAAGCCACAGTTTTGGCAAATAGGAAAGCTAGCATCCTGGTGTAGGTACACTACTAAAAACGGTAGATAAAGAAAATAGACATTCCCCAGATCAATACCTTTCCTAGCACCTATCATAGTGTGAGTGGTATGGTCTTCATTAAGGCTATGATGCTAATATGCAGTCCTTTGATTTCTGTATGACACTTATCACTGCAGACATTATCAAAATCCATTGACAATGGGCATTTTCACAAGAACTGACACCAACATATCAATTTAGAGAAACCACAGAAGAGTCACCAGTCACTGTAATAGGTTTCAAACTCTCCACACTCTAGATTCAAAAAGAAGGTCTGCATGTAAGGGGCTAAAGTCTCATTACACTGCACATTTATCAACAGGCACCATCAAGTTTCCCATGATAGCTTATACTCAAACCTCATTTTATTTCCATTTTAAAATATATTTAACCCACTGCAGAAAGTCTGTGAAGTAACTGTGAAAGGAGTTGCATCATACCTGAGATGCCTGAGATTTCGGATTAGATTATTACAGATAAACTTAGAGATAAAGTTAGCCAGAAAGTTCCAAACAAAAGAGTTCCAAAAAACTGAAACTTTTCACAATTTAAAGGAAACCCCATTGAAAGGTTCAGTTGTGTTACATAGTTAAAATTACTGAAGTTCTCCAATTTCATGTCAAATTGAATGAAACACAGGCATATAATCCTGCAGAGAAGGATATAAAAGAAGGTTCTTGCTCCACCTATACACTGATTAGTTAATATCCATGGCCCATTTCTACAGTGTGCACCAGGTAAGTAGCCAACCTCTCTGACCTCAATAGGCACAGCAGGCGGCACACATGGAGTTGATTGCAGAACTAAGGCCCACTGTATGACACCACATCAGAAGAAAAGCAACCTGTCAAGCAGAAGGGAGATTTTTTTTTTTAAAAAAAAAAAAAAAAAAAAAAAAAAAAAAAAAAAAAAAAGAAAAAAAACCACAAAAAACAACCAAACAAAGAAATCTTCAGAAACTCCTGTCTTAAGTTGCTGTTGGAGATGAGAGATAAACGGATGTTGTAGACTCATANAAAAAAAGAGAGAGAGAAATCCTACCAAAAGAAAAGGATGCAAAAATTTACAGGACAAAACCATCGTACATTTCATCCTCATAAAATCTGTGGGCTTAGCCAAGCTTTAACTATAAGAAAACTTTGATGGAGAAAGAAAAAAACAAGAGAGAAAAGTGTTAGACCCATCCCTGTAGAATGAATTTGTTGTGGAGAGTTTTTCCACTATAAAAATTTCAAATAAATTGGTTCTGTTAGCTCACATGCAGACCCCGGATGTAATTAGCGCAATAATCAATGTATCAGTAGGAAACTGTCACTTAAGTGTAGCCAGTGCAGTTGTAGATTTAGGACAAGTGAAAGGGGCGTACTCAACAACAGCAGGGATGAATATAAATGCAAATGAAGCTCATAAAAAAGAATGGGCAATTCTGGCTGTGCAAGCTGCTCAAAATTCATCTAGGATTTGGGGTTTAGGTGGGTTTTTTTTAACAGAGAAAAGAATAGGCTGCTGTGAACTACCCATGCTTGGCTAGCAAACTTCAATATGTACTACAGACCTTCATTTGTTTTCCCAGTTACTTGAAGACTTGTTAACAAGTGCTGCTAGCTCTCGTCCCTCCACTAATGCACAATAAAATAACAAGTTCTAATAAAATGTGCACCTGTCACACTCATATTCTTAGTGTTAAAAATAGTCCCTGTTGTGTAGAGCATACCAGCTGTACCAGCAGCTTCAGTGCATGACTGACATGCTCAGAGACATCAATAGCCAAAGGTAGTTTGACTCAGATTTGGCTCTGATATTCTCTCCTTACAATGGGGTTTAAAAAAAAGCAAGCTAAGCACTGACATGGTGGAAGATCTCCGAGGGAATGGAGTCCTAATGCTGTGTTTTCCTTTCATTCTCATTTGAATATTTAAATAAAAAATATTTCAATACGAAGGTCAGTTGGGATTTCTTCTAGAAAACCATAAACAGCTTACCAGAATAACCCCACATAACAGCTGGTTTACTGTTTTCCCTCAGTGGAAAGAAATAAATCAGGAACACTTAATGAACAAAACAAAGGTGCAGGTTTTGTAGAGTTTGGATCCTGTCTGGTTTTCTTCAACAAGCAAATCATGGCACACCATTTGACAATGTGTTTGTGAAGTCACAGCAAAATTCATGCCCCCATCCTCTAAATACAAGAGTGGTATGAATATAATGAACTGAAAACAGCATTATGAGTCCTGTATTACTCTTTGGGCCATGATACTCCTTTAAGGACAGAGGTATCTGAATCGTGAGACTTTCCCCACAATCAAAAGGGGAAGATGGATTTTGGGCATGGGGTTGATATGGTAGAAATAAATACAGCTCTTGTAGAGATTCATGTTGATCATCCCACTTGTAATTTATGATCCTAGGAGTTAAGTACAAAGGAAACAAAAGGGAAAGCTGTAACTGAAGCAAGAAATAACCAATTGGAATTCATAGTATCCATTTCTCTGCAAGGAAGCACAAAGACCTACATTTTAGTTAACTCACTAGCATTAAATAACTCCTACAGACTTGATCCTTGATCAAATATTGAGGGATCTTACACAAAATACCCACCACAGTGTTTTGATCAGCCACACTTATCAGACCTTGAGGAAGGGATACTTTTCACACAAACCTCCAGATAGCAACAAAAGCAGAAAATACCTTAATTGCTTGATCTTGTCTTCTAGAAGTCCAGTAGCTTCCTGGCATCATCTAAAAGTGAAGTTTTGTATTTCTTGCACATGGAATTGGTTTCAACTCCATGTTTCTTTTGGATGATGGGTTTAATATAGCTTTGGTTTTAAACCTACCTCAGTAGGAATTCCAACATTTATGTTTCACAGAAGTCACTATCACTGAGACATGGTTTTAAGTGAACAATTTGGTGTCAGAACCCACATATTTACAGGAACAGCTCCACAGCTTCACAAGCATGGGTCTGCTTAATAAAACCTTTAAGCCTATGCTTAATTTTTGGTCTGTAGGCAAACTCTACAGACATAATCAAATTAATACAACTAAGCTATCAGATTTATCCATGCATTCTGACATAATGAAATGAGGACCAGAGGCTAGCTAAAACAATTTACAACCAAAGAACTGGTACCAAACTTCTAACTCCACAAGGCACTCACCCCCACCAAAGTGCTTCAGACACTCTCTCTGAATATCAGTGCATTATTCAGAGCAACACAGAAGGGAATGTCAGAGATGCAGAGCAGAGCTGATGTTGTTTAGGGCATTCTACCTCTGAATTTCTCTATTTTCTAAAGTTTAAAGAAAGCTTTTCCCTCAGAATCCAGGATATTTAAAATGCAGCTGTTTTGAAGAGTATGCATATGTTCTTTTAGATTTTCTTTACCCCACAGTTACTGATAAAAGTTTATCACCTCATGCAAAGCTGAATTATAATTATGTTTTTGCCTGGAAATGCATACATCCACTAGAGATAAACAGATGATGTGTATTCATATATTTCAAAACAGAGGATTTAACCTCCAAAAAGAGATATTGAAGTGGCACCGAAGCATGGACTGGCATTCAAGACTTTCACATTTGGTTCACAAATACCCAATTAGGTTTCTATCTGAACCACGGTACCTCAAATTTATAATTAATCATCTGTCAAAGTTACAAGGGCAAGAGAACACCACATTATTTTGAACAGTGATAAAAAAAGATGTTGAGGTCTTGTGAGAGAATTTCTTAGCTCTGAGCAGCAATATCAGGCTCTTCTTCAGTGTAGAGTTAATAAAGACAAATATTCTATCTCCGTAACTAACTCAGCAGCGTGTTTTAGCTCAAAATAAAGACAGAAGGGACACCGATTATTTAATGTAAACTGAAAATGGATTTCTGTGAACAACTGATTTTATAAAAAGTAAATATTTAGGGATCATCACACACTTCTTATCCCATTAAGATTGATTCCTCTAAAAGCCCAAATAACTTTTTAAAAATATTTTCCCCTTTTGTTAAATGCAAGTGGCAAATGACCGCTCTTTGTTTGTCTGGGAATGTGAGAGCCTCTAGTAAATTTTAACAACGTTAATTAACACTGCCATATAAATGAACAAATATTTATAACTGCTAAGGATGCAGAAACATTACAAACCTAAACCAAAACTCTTTTGTCCTAATTGGCGATATAATTGGAATGAATCCCTTAGGATTTTTGCAATTCCTTCTACATAAAACCCTATTACTGGTTGATCCCAGAACAAAGATATGTTCCTAGAGATTCCCATAACCCTAATCCATACAGTTCTGTCCCTAGCGGGTACACAGATGCTCATAAAAAGTGAAGGTCCCCATCTTTATAAAGAAGCTTTAATTGATAAGACCCAGAGAGACAGCAGACAAACACAGCCACATAGTAGGAAAATGACCTCTTTCCCATGTTTCCAGTGGGAAAAAGATAGAGGTTATTTGCCTCAAATAGTAGCTGTAAGGTTAATTTCAGAAAATGGGATTTGTCTGAAGGCCAAAATGATACTACCTAGGCATCAGCAGCCACCATACTGCTATAATTTGGGACCATATTCTGTTTGCTATGTAGTCTCTTAAGCAGATCCACTGTACATGAAGATGGTTGCCAGGATTTATTCCTGTTATCTGCTTGTACTATTTCCAGTAATTCTAGAAATACAGCTGCCTTGTTCCTTGTGGTGTTGGGCAAATTTAAAACAGAGCTGGCTTTATACTGCGCTTACATAGGAGCAATCCTATTGAAAGAAACAGAGTCACAGCAAGCAGAGGGGAAATCCTCCAGTGGAAAGAAAATCCAGCCCTCAGAACCAAAACCTTGTTTGGAATAAAATTCAGAGAACCACCAAAGTCAGATTCAACTTTGGCAAAGGAAAACTAGTCCAAAAACCTCCCTGTAAAAAGGCACACACTTCCAATGTTTATTGTGTACAAAGTAATCACCTTTTACCCCAGTCTAAGATTTTATACTGTAGGTATATTAAGTAGGCAACTGGAAGATACGATCATCAAACTAGTTACCACCCACAGGTCTTGCTTTCAATTACTTTCTATGTTCAGAGACAAAATGCATCAAAACTTCCAGTCAGCTTACACTGGCTGGGACTCTCCCTCACCAGAATTCACAAATCCAGCTGCAGCCCAGTTTAAGATGGTGTTGCAGCCTCCTTTTGGCACCAGAAAAGCAAGTCTGAAGGGATGAGGTCGACCAAGCTGTTGAAGCAGCAGCGTAACAAGATTGTGTTTCAGACTGATTTTTATTTTTTGTTTAAATTGGATTGGGAATATTCAGTGTTTAAAACACAGTGGCAATAATTATTAAAAATAGGATGTGCTCCATTTATACTGACAAATCTCCCCTGACCACACACACAGGCAGACAGGAGCAGACAGACCAAAGGTGTCCTAATTAGTTTATTGTTTTACAACTCTCTCAAGCTATGAAACACAATTTGTTTTACAATGCATCATTAAAAATACACCCCCCAAGGATTATAAATTGTTTGAACAATATAATTATCAGGGTTAACGCTTCATTTTCTTGTTTTGACTACCTTGATTCTGCTGACATCTCATTTAAGCATCCTTCAGCCAATAAGGTTATGAGCATTTCTCACCTGCTCTCCTTCCCCAGATTGGGTGCATAATTTATAGCGACATGACTTAAAGTTTCAGGCACTTTAAAAGTACTGAAATTAAACAAATCTTAAACCTTAAGGATAAAAAAGGAAAAATGGCAAAATCAGTGGTTCAGGTGAGGCTGTTTCCATTCAGGCCTTTTATATAGCCTGAGACAATACAGGCTTATATTACAACCCAGTTTTTGACACGGAATATTTTCTATGGAAATAAGGCAAAGAACAACCTAAAATTTCTCAGGTAGTTTGCTATCAGCTGCTAGAACACAGCTGTATGAAGGAGTGCGCCTCTGAACGATCTCACTCAGATACCTTACTCTAAATCCTCAACTGGTGTATCACAGATGCTTTATTAACACCTTTCTGCTGATATAGGTGGAATCACACCAGCAAATGCCCATAGAGCAAGAACATTTTCTGATCTGTTTTGACTCTTCCCTCCTTGAGCCAACCTTTACCTGCTCTTAGGTTAAGTCATGTGAGGAGTATCTTTGAAACAGATACCAGCATTTGCAAATCCAATGTTTTCTTCTATTTTCTGACTGTGTATTTAGTTATTACTAAACATCAACATATACTAAACATCAACAACATGCACACCACTGAGTGAAAGATAGGACTCTTGTCTGCTCCCTGCCACGGGTCTGTCTCCTAACTGCAAAACCACCCTTCCCCCATGATCAGTCCTGTCAGGGCCATACATGTTTCCCTTAAACACAAGGCTATGCCTGAGATGGTTTATGCCAAGTGCCTTTACAGCGTTTTTTTCTTCTATCTGTATGCAACTTTGCTGCACAGGTCTAACCTAAGGTCAACTTCTCAGACCGATGAACCTTCAAAGCAGTGGGAAAGCCCAATTTGCAGAGTATCCAAGAGAAATGGGAGGTTCAGACACATGCGTCACAGTTACACACAAAGAGTTTGAGCTGCCTTTCAGCTCATCATTTTCCAGACTCAGATAACTGCACAAAACCCACGCAGTATCCCTGAAAGGGGAGAGGATGTGAGGGTTCTGAGATAACCATATGTAAAAAAAATCGGAATTGCCATGAAATGGGAACTAGTGGATTTACACTCAAATGAAAGGAGTTTGGGAAGAATTAGGCCCAAAGTCTACAGCAGAGCTACATACAGACCCAGCCTCCTAACTCCCAGGCTTGTGCCTGAACCATGAGCGTGGTCTTCCTCCCCATTGTGCTCTACTGCCAACCTGTCACTTAGTGGGCTCTGAAACAGTTAAATCAAGCAGAGATCAGTAAATTGCCACTAAATTATACTTGGAGGACTTACTGAATGGAGAATATTATCTATATCACATCTGTCACAGATTAAAAACTACATATATGGATGAGTACTGTATAATCCATTTATTGTTTTAAAGAGTTGGAATTCCCCAGGGAAGAGTGTGAAACCCATGTAATGTCCCTGAGTGTGGAATTTTACATTCAGATGTCAGATCTGGCTGGATGTGTAAAATCACAGCTAAGCAGACTGCTCCCAAGGGACCACACCTCTGAGGAGGCTCCTCTGCCTTGTTTATTCCAAGAAGGATGTGGAGCATCTTGCACTCATAAAATAGGTCACAGCAACACTTGTCTGTGGAGGCAGTTCTATGCATTACTGACACACAGGACAGAAAGCTTCTACCTTGAGGGTAATCGAATCTTTTCATGATATCTGAACAACAGATACATTAGACCCTTGGATCCAGCCATGGCTTTAGAGCTGATCATGCTATCTTTTTTGAAGGATAAATGCATGAAGAACCAAGCCCTGAAGTATTCACATACACAGGGGATTTTTGCACATTAAGTAGCCATCACTTCCCCCAGGAGCACCCTCTGTCAAAAGGCTCCAGTTGGCAACTTGCTAACAGCAGTGCTATAATTTGCTGGGATTTGCTTCCACGCTTTGAGCCAACTGCTTTTGCCTTCTCTCCACATTTCTCCAACAGATAGCAAAGATCTGTAAATACATAAATAAATAAATGGAGATTTGGTCCTAAGTAGTGTTCTACACTTTCAGGCAAAAAAAGAACTACAAGAGCCAGGTTATATTTTCTACTACTCTAGCTGGTATATAGGTTATTATGGTTAGCTGTTTGGCCCTGTGTTTGGCTTTCACATGTAGAAAGCTAAATAGCCACAAGGTAAGAGTATCCAAAGTCCTTGTCTTTAACGATCACAGTGGTATGCCATTGCAAACCTCCAGGGCCAAGGGTTTATCTGAGTGGTGAAAAACTTCAAAAATGTCTCCTAACATGTACTAAAGCTGTGCGGGTTTGATCCTTTCTAACAAGTTCACTCAGTCCAGGTCCCCTCCTGCTTTTGTACACCACAAGTATCAGTCTATCTCCAGCCAAGATAAGCAATCTGTGTTAAGGGACCCCTGAGATCCTGAAATGACCTTGCCAACCATTTGCCTCCTCAGCTCCCAAAAGCCACTCAAATGTAGTCCGCAGACACCTGTAATAGAGAAAAGTACTAGGAACAGAAAGCTACAGCAACAACAAAACAGTAAAACTTTCCTGAAGACAGATACTCTGTTTTAGCTGAAACATTTCAGTTTCATAAAAGTTATTCAGAGGTTTGAGAGTCATTGCTCTTGGATTTGGAGGGTTTTTTGGTTGGGTTGCTGTTATGTAAATTTTCTGACAGTAAATTGAAATTCTCCATTAGTTCTCCTAAAGTTGAAGTTATATTTCATTATAGTTGATGCTTTTGTTGGAAAAATACATCCAGTACAACCAATACTTTCTTCAACCAGCTCTAATTTTTCCCATATGACCAGTTTCTTCAGGATGCACACTGCCATTTAATTTCCCATTATTTAATTTTTATGACCCCCAAAAACTACCTTTGTATGAAGGGCAAACCACTCTTAAAATAAGCAGATCCATTCAGAAATACTAGCCCAGTATTGGTGTTTGCCACCATCTACTTGGTCCTCCCGGAAAATGCCAGCTAGCTTAGTTTTCACAAAGGGCATGGACTCACTCCAATTCCTGTTGTTACTACTGTGGTTATTTTTATTATTCAACACATAATTTCAGTCTCATTCCTGCTGACTACAGATTTGATTTCAAGAGACGTGGAAGAATGCAGAAAAAGGAAGGAAAATTGTCTTTTAAAGGACCTCCAGTCTTATTCTTTTGAACTTTGTTATAGTTCAGATGCACGTGTCCTGTTCAAATGCATGAACAAACTTTCTAAATGTAAATATGTTGATAATATCATATGATCTCGTATGTTTTTAATGCTGAAAAAATGACACTTCCGTGAGAAATAGCTTGTAGCATATAACTGATGGGGGGAGCATAATTTTTAAGGAAAAAGACCCTTGAAAACAATTTAAGCACTTAAATGTGCACATTGCTAAATCTAGCTAATCTGCCCTACTATGCAAGTATGTAATAACTGGTGTGTGAAGGTCTGGAGGTTTTTCTAACGATTTATCATCTCTTAATATTTATAACACCCTAACAATTGAAATTTCTTTAAAATTAATTTGTTTCTAATTATCAGAAGGAAAAACTTCCTGTGTTACTGTAATAATTACAGCCTAAGTGCAAATTCTGCAGCACCGCCAAGGATAATGTCAAGGGGCTTGCTATTATATTTTAAAAGCAGCAATAGTTAGACACCATTCAATTCAAAGGTAAGTTTTACATATTTATCTTTACCTTACAGGCATGTCCCATGCAGGAGTAGGAAGCCATTTTATGAAATGTAAATGGAAAAAATTTAACAGAATACAAAAATATGAGTTTGAGATAAAATTTTAGTTAAGGAATTCTGGATGGGTTCTCTTTTTGCATGTATTGCGAGGGCAAGAAAGATTTCACAGCACAAAAGTTAATATGCTCAAAGATTTCTCAATCTGTTTTTTCAATTCACTCATCATAATAACTCGTGGCTATTGAAAAAATACTGGGTTAAAAAAGGATAGAGGGAACAGATTAACAAAGAAAAGACCACCAAAGCTGGTTAGCTCAGTCCCAGTTATATTACCACACAATTATTACTTCATTGATTCTCCAGTAAAATTCACTTAACTAGTTTTCTAGGTTTTATAGTTAAATAAATTGCTTAATCCATTTCAGAGGAAAAACCTTATGCTGATGAGTTTATGTTAAAGATGTCATAACCTCTTGGGTGTCGCTCACTAATCGCTCATTCACGACTTCCCTCCCTTGAGACCAGAGTACAGACATCAAAGGCACAGCTGGATAAACTGTATAGATTGGATCCTGAGCAAGAATTATCATAAACACTATGAAGCCACAAAGAATGTGGAAGGAATGAACATTTAGATCCAGAGAGTTATTAAAATTCTTTCAGTCCATCTGTTTATGGAGGTATGCGACATTAACCATCAACCGCACTATCACTTGAAGTTCAAAAACTGCTTGGGAAGAGTGATTTTGCAACAGCCATTCCACAACAAGAAGAGGCCAAGACTCAGTGCTGGCTTAGTTCTCATAAAAGTTTGCATTCCTAAGTGGGATTTCGTGATATGTACAATCACAACATGATCATGGTGACTGACTAAATCTGGTCTTTCAAAGATCTGGCAGATGATGGAAAACTGACCGTTTATTATTCACCTCACCACATTTACCACTGACGAACTACTCATTGCTCACAGATTTCATTAGAATCACTAGGGAATTTCCCAAACCCCGGCCAAAAGAGAAAAAATCTTTTGTGTATATTCTTGCAATACAAAAGAGATCCATCTTTTCTTTTTTTCCAGTCAGCTCTAACAGCAGTTTTCTTGAAGCAAAATCAGAGCAAGCTGTATTAATGGGAATGTTCTTAATGACTCTCAACAAGAGTTTATAGCATGTATGATAAAACAATTTTTCTACAAGTATCTCTGTTTATCAGGACTGACACTAAGTTTTTACCAAAATAACACGTCTAGCTTAAAATTTTCTTCTATTGCAAAATGCTAATGGAAAGATGCAAATATGTTATTTTCTATCAGTATTAATGTTACTTCCTTGCAGCCTTCAACAAGTTAATTTTTCAAAGCTGTTTAATAAAAGAATAAAAGTCCTTTCAGTTCCCTATATAAGCACACTGATTAACCTTGACTTGAGTAAAACTAGCTTTCCTTATTCCTGAGTGGTCCCTCTGTTTTATTAATTCTAATTATGTAAACAATGTGAGCTGAACTAAATCATTTCCAGTGTACAGAAACTATAAAATACTGGTTTTCTTGGATACTAACGTATATTAATGACCAGTCCCTTCTGTCTGCACGAACATCGTTCTACACACAGAATGAGGTACTGTTAATAAAGTGATTTTAAACTTCGCTTCTGTGGGCCTTTGGGAACTAGCCTGTGGGCTATTTTTAAGAAGTGTTGTGCCCAGACAAAGCATGTTCAAGCTTGTGCTAGAGTAATCCATATACAAAAAAATACCAGACCTTCCCTGGAAGTTAGTGAGGTACCCACAAATCAAAACCAGTTGGAAAAAAATTTACTTAAAAGTATTACTCAACAAAAGGCAGCATAGCAAAATGTAGCAACACACAGAGATTGTTAGATTATCCACTATGTCATACATCCTTCCATGTAGAAGAGAATAAATGACAAAGACCTGACTATGTCAACTCAGCAAACAATTCATAGTAATAAATTACTGGGGGGAAAGGGCACTTTCACCTTTTGTAATATAAAGATGTACAGTCAGGCTGGAACAGGTTCCCTATCCCCTCAATGCATAATCACCAAAGTGAAAGAGAAGCAGAAATACTGTGGTATCTCTGAGGGCAAGAATATTGATTTTGCATGCATTGAACAATAGGTTCCAAGCAATGTAATTGTGTTTAAAGTCTATGCAAATGAAACCTCTACCCTCAAATAGAAAAGTTACTTTACCACATAGAAAATAAGGATTTACAAAGCCATATGTTAGTGCTTAGGAAAGCACTTCAGAAAAATATCTCCAGTTCTATGATCACTAGAAAAAGAGCAATGACAACAACACAAATGCTGATCTGCTCCATCCTAAGTAAGAGGACTGATATACACTGCCAGCTGACTGGCTATGAAAATGAGCTTGTTTCTAAGCTTCCAAAGGTCCATGAGTAGGCTTGGGAAAATGCTGAGACAAAATATACAAATTTTCCAGATTTGGCCCAAACATATTAAACATTAATTAATCTCAAGATGGGGACACCACCTCTCTTAGATAAAGACACCACCCTATTTTGTTAGTCTTAGCCACTAATTTCCAATGTTACTTATCTCATCCAAGTAGGAAGGAACTCTGAGGAAAGGGTGTACCGCTGGATTGCTCAACAGGATTACTACCTCTCCCATTTCCTTTTCAGTCAATGCCTGCTCTTTTCCCTTCAAATATTTGGAAAGAGGAATGTCTTGTTTTCAGACCATTGCAGTTTCCAAAGATCATTCCTGAAACCTGAAGAAGCAAGGTCTCACAGCCCTCGAGGGACCTCATAAGGCAACTCAGTTCCTTATTACTCTTTTTTTCTTGACAACAGGGTAAAACAGAGAGATCTGTGCATTTTATTTACTTATTTTTTTGGAGGAAAATGAAATAAAATAAAATTTTTCTAGAAAAATGATAATATTTTCTGACAGCTTAAAGGGTTTGTGAATTTGATCCAAATTTAGACCATGGTTTGGGATTCTCTCTAAGAACATTTTCAGTGAGTATCACTTGCCAAAAGAAATTCTCCATGACTTGGCTCCTTGTTTCCAGGTTAGAGCTGGTAACCATGAGTCAAATACATCTGTAGGTTATAAAACTATTTGCTGAAGGAGTTTGATAAATATTTTAATATTCTTCTTGACATACAGTGGTGGAAAAGCGGTAAGACTTTGACTTGCACAAAGATTACTGGGCAGCATTTTCAAAAGAGCCTCATTCTTGTGAGTTTCCTGTTTGATTTAGATACTAAAATTCCAGTTTCACTTTTGACTAAGGGTTCTAAATAGTTTAGGGCTTTTAAATTTCTTATGCTATAATTGACTATTTTTCCTCAGTGCTGTATGGCTGTACACTGTCGCACTTGTATTGGTTTGGGAAATTTGAACCAATCATTTCAGAAACTGAAGCCAACAGTTACACTTGCTAAATCCATATGTGAATACCTGAATAAGTGCTTTGCTTTCCAAAAGCCAGCATCCCCAGAACAGCTACCATTCGTTTCCAAGGCAGCTGCTGGATGCCCAGTGCTTTGGCATATCACTCCAGCTACTTCAAAGCTGTAAACAAAATTTGCAAAACTTGGCCTTTAGGTGGTTATCTATAACACCAAGCTCAACTGATAAGTGGGTTAAATCCATTCTTTTCCTTCCTCTGAGACAGAGTTGAAGGGAGGAAGGGGAAGAGAGTTTAAGATAATTTAAATACATAAATGATAAAAAAGCTATTTGTGATAAAGAGCCCTGTGTGGAAAAGCTGTTGATGCTGTAGGGAGTAGCAGAGGGCTGGGTCTGCCTGAGGATATCTGTTTGTATCTGCAAGTGTCAGGATGCCAGAGGCTTCCACACTGTAACAAGAAGGAAGTTAATATCACACAAGCATGCAAACTGCCTGCCACATGCCAATATAAGCAGAAACCCCCCTTTTCTTCTGTCTCACCCTCCTATCCCCAACGCTTATTTCCCATCTGACATCCTCTTTTCCCCAGTGTGCAGACACAGCAGTTTTGTTTTCTCCAGTGGTTTCCATTCATCTCAAGCCATCTTTGCTGAGCAACAGATCCCATGCTGCTGGCGGCAGAGCAGAAAGACTGGAGTAGCCAGGAAAGTAGTTTTTGAATTGGGGACAGATGAAGCACAGAATTTTCTGCAATGTTAATTGAGGACAAAAACACTGATGCACTGACCCATTTCTACCATGTTGCCTAGAGGCTGAAAACCACTAGGTAGCACAGTGGTGCAAACTGCAGTTAAACAAGTGTATTTTGTTGCCTATGTGTTCACTGGCATTTGTTTTTCAAAAATCAAATCCATCAACTTTAAACTACCTGGGCACTCTACACAACAATGCATTTGTTAGGCCTCCCTTCTTCCACCACAGAGTTTCATCTCACCTTTAAAGTGGCTTTTGATCCCACAGGAAAAACAGCCAAGAAAAGGCAAAATCATCTTGATTTTAGTAGGGCTTCCAAAGAGGCAGGGATTCAACAAAAAGCCTCAGAAGCAAGACTGAAGGGAGCTAACCTTTTTGCAACATGTTTTTCTTGCTGTTCTGTAGCATTTGTCTGATTGGAGGACCAGGAGCTTGTTTGTGCTGTGAAGTTCCAGGACAAAGCAGATATATGTGAACCCAAAGCCTGATGCCAGAGCACAGGGATGATTCCCCATTTCAGCTCCAATAACCTGCTGGGATCTCCAAGTCATGGCAGCTGGACTGCTCTGTGAATCCCAGGTAGTCTATCTAAAGCTCAGTTGATACAGAAACAGAGACTGACCACATCAAGCTTGGCACCATAAGGTCCTTCTCCAAACCAGGCTTTTGCACCCTGACATAATAATAGACTCATATTTGTACTATTCCCCCTGTATTGGAGATTTCTATGTTATAATAAGGTGCTATTTTGACTACCACACATAGCAGCCTTCCAGTAACTGAAGGGGGCCTATAGGAATGCTGGGAAGGGACTCTTCATTAGGGACTGTAGTGACAGGACAAGGGGTAATGGGTTCAAGCTTAAACAGGGGAGAATTAGATTGGATATAAGGAAGAAATTCTTTACTGTTAGGGTGCTGAGGCACTGGAATGGGTTGGCCAGGGAGGTTGTGACTGCTCCATCCCTGGCAGTGTTCAAGACCAGGTTGGATGAAGCCTTGGGTGGCACGGTTTAGTGTGAGGTGTCCCTGCTTATGGCAGGGGGGTTGGAGCTAAATGATCTTAAGGTCCTTTCCAACCCTAACTATTCTATGATTCTATGATTCTATGTTGAACTGTCAGATTGTCTCTCAGATTTCCCTTAGGAAACGAGTGGCTTTGCTACAAACCTGCTATGCACTACATCCCTAATCAAGCACAAAGAGCCCTATTTCTTCCAGTGGGAATATCTATAAACCTTAAATAAAAAAAAAAAATAAAACAAAAAAAAAAAAGCATTTTCCTGAGTCTATAAATTTCTAGCTAGCAACAGGATCATTAACTTCCCTCTTTCTCAAAGCAGCTTTCTGACAGGGGCGATACTTCTGTTCTTTTAAAGACCTTGATCTCCACGTTTACCAAAAGTAATTGGAAAGAAATTGTTGCAGTCTGTATGGTATTTCCAGTTTATAGCTTATGCAGTACATTTCATTCAAGCCTCATATTAGGTTTTGGCAGTCAGATACTGTATATATCCTTGCAGGTGTATGTCAACCTATTTTCCTTTAGTCTGTATTATGTGTTCAAGTGATCTTTATATTATTGATGATGCTTCTTTATATCACTGGAGTACTCAAAATAATCCATCTTCTTATTTTTCTGGGAAGCCAGGTGTTACTATGGATCTTCATGCTTTTACTGTTTGCCTTCAGGTGTTGCATCTATCAGGCTGTTATATAACTTAAATCTACCTTTTTTTTTTTTTTTAAGTGGAAATATAATAACTAAACCTAGTAACTTTAGCCTGAAGAACATCAATAACATTGTTTAGTCTACAAGAATGTTTCCATGTGAGACAAACTTTGGAGGCCCTGGCTCTTGCTAACTTGAAAAGGCTAAATGATGTCGATTTAGTCCCTTTCTGCATGAACTACAGCTTTCTACATGTACTTATTTTGGTCATTTTGATAATAACATTTGTCTCTTTCTGAAAGTAATAATTCTATAATTCTGAAGATATTTCTGACTGAGGTTTCTATCTAATACAGTTTTCTCAAGCTCATTTTTTGTTATCAGCTCTAGAATCTCTTGAGGTTGTGACCCATTATATTCTCTCTCTGATTCTTACGCATATTTTTATGATGACCTCATTTATTTATGATTTATTATTTATGAAACTCCCAGCCATTTCCCTCTATCAACTGCAGATTCTGCAGTCTCAAGCAACAGAAAACTTACTAGAGGCAGACTCTCCCACTGCTGGTGCTTACAACCTTTACATTTGGGGTTTTTTTTTGGCTCAAAGGAGAAAATATTAACTTATTCTTAAGGCTTTATGTAGGTTTGTAGCTTCACACCAAAGAGAGCTCCTTAATTTATACTTCCTGAGGTGAGCTACAACCATTCAAGTGCTAAGGACTGCTGACTGTGTCTCTAAGACAAGCTGTATAATTTTGTTTAAGATTTGGGAGTCCTTCTTTGTTCTTTACAATTATGTAAGGGCATACAACCTATGTTTAAACTATACTGGCTTCATGACACAAATCCCATGTTCCTAAGTAAGGAAAACAGTTTTCCACACACAGGCAACAGCAAAAACATTTAAAAATATTTAAAAATCCATCTTCTGAACTCTGGAAATGAATCATAAAAATTATTCAAGCCTCTAGCAGAAATAACCTTTTTTCTTAATAAACAGATCTTCTTAAACCATCAGTGGTTTAAAACCAACCACACAGTGCCTTTACAATTCAAGCACAGGCAATAAAAAGCTCTGCATCACCAGCACCTATACATGAGCTCCTATTTTGTTGTACTTTAGTACTGTCTAGAACAAAAGCTGAAGAACAATTCCCACTGTCATGGTCGCTATGCACACATAACTCCTTAATAGTCAAGCATGGACATATGTATGGACTTGCTGTGCACCATCTAGATTTGGTATGGTGGTGGCTTGATAGACATATGTTAAGCTACATGACTGCATGTGCAATAAAGACTCTAAACAACCATCATGGTACTTTGGGACCAGACAAAAATGTTCTCCAGCTGGATCAAGGCCCTGGGGCATCAGCTGGACATCCCTGAATAAGGCTGTCAATTTGTAACAAGAACGAATTCTCTCTATGCTTACCAAAACACACCTGCTACTAAGAATTTCCACATTTGTCCTTGATACTCTTTTCCAAAGTTGAACCTATTGTCTAAAATGCACAACTAAGCCAGCCCATGGCATTCTTAAATTCACAGTTTCTCAGTATCCTATAGGTATTATTGGAATTAGAAAGTTTTCAGGGTTCAGACCGTCTTCAGATGGCAATACCTCCTTTGCCTTGCATTTACATACACAGCAAAACCAAGTTCTGTTCTGAGGTGTAAAGCTATGTGCTTCACCATTGTAAGTTATAGTAACAAAGAATATCCCAGGGCTACAAAAAGCAGATACACCAAGCTGTGTGATGATCACCCCCCGTGCTCCTCTCCCGCCACAAGATGCTTCATTTCCAAGCTGCCCACCCCCTCATACCATCTCAAGCAAGAGGCACCACCTCCACACAGGAGGATTTGCAATCCTTGGTATGCTTGAGTGACCTTTTGAGCACTGCAGAGCCCTCCCTGGCTTGCAAAATCTCAAGCAGGTGATGGGAAAACGCCACCCTGGAGCTGACACCTGTGCAGTGGAGGCTTGCGAAATGCCTGACACTTTGGGGGGCTGTGACTTGTTTTCCTTTCAACTCCTCAATCAACCTGACAGGAGCTCATTTGGAGTTTTCAGCTTTGGCAGTACCAATAAATCCCGCTCACACTGTGAGATTTCAGTCTCTGTTCCTGCTCATTCTCGACTCCTGTTTTTGTGGCACTGCTCCACACTGGGGCAATTACTGAGGCATTGTGGGACACATTAAATTCTTCATTAAGGTGTGTGCATTAGTATTAGCGCTGTTGCTGCAGCCACCCCTGAGCCTTCTCTGTAACTGCAGATGCTCTGGGGCCTCCCGTTCATTTCATTCCTATCTTTTAGTTAGTTCATACATTTTCCAGGGTTGATTTTCATGTTATTTTAGGGACATCATTCTAGCCAGTTCATCTTGCCTTCTGTTAGAGCAGACTTGACAAAAAGTGTCAGAAATGTGACAGTATTTGCAGACCTCTTTTACCAGCACTTCTCCCTCTCCTCCCAGTATTTTCATTGGATATTAATAAGACTACGAATTCACCTGAGTGAATGGTATTATACAGTAGACATGCAATGTACATTTGAACCTAGAATGAAATCTGTTTTATCAGTTGAGGCCAACAAGACTTGAATTTTAAAGTGTCAGGGATATAGTTTCTCCTGAATTAAAGGGGTTGATCCACCCTCATCCAAGCAGGGAAGAGGAGGAAAGCTGCCTTTTTAAATGACAAAACCTGAGCTTTCTAAAGCTTGTATTTACTGTTGTATGTTGTCTGTGTTACCTCTGCCTTGAGTGTTAGTCATGATTATTTTGCGTTAACACACTGGTCAGCAATGGCAAGTTTCATGCTGTAGCCACAGGGTATTTGTTTTAAATAGTAATAGTGTGCTTCCTTGTATTTTCACTTCCTTAATTTCTTTTCTTTTCTTCCCTGAGAATAACCAGATTTAGCTGTCACTGACAGTTCCTGCCAGCAAGTCAGGTGCTCTCATCTGCTCTGCCTGTCTGTCCAGAAACCCACAGATTGCCACCGGCAGCCTCCAACAGCCACCTCAGACCATGATTTTCTCTACAGATGATGTGCACTGCCCTCAGGATTTGTTTTCTTCTGAATTAACTTCAGCAAGGGGAAATATCTTTCACTGTCATAATGAGACACACTGATGCATCAGCATTTCTGGGTTAATATGAGAGAAAAAAAAAACCTAATAAAGAACAATGACATTTAAAACAGGTAGGAAAAGCAAATATTATCTCATCATTTGCATAACTGTTATCTGTTTGCTGGGGTGGGTCTATTGCTTTCCCTATCAAAGGGAAAGTGTAATTTGATCATTTCTTTTTTTTCTTTTTTCTTTTTTTTTGGTGTGTCATCAACCTCTACCTCACATTCATTTCCTCTGGTTGTTCTGGTGTCCTCAACATCAAAAGGACATGGAGCTGTTGGAACAAGTCCAGAGGAGGCCAGGGAACTGGAGCATCTCCCATATGAAGACAGGCTGGGAAAGTTGGGACTGTTCAGCCTGGAGAAGAGAAGGCTGCGTGGAGACCTCATAGCAGCCTTCCAGTACCTGAAGGGGGCCTATAAGGATGCCTGGGATGGACTCTTCATTAGGAACTATAGTGATAGGACAAGGCTAATGGGTTAAAACTTAAATAGGGGAGGTTTAGATTGGATATAAGGAAGAAATTCTTTCCTGTTAGGGTGGTGAGGCACTAGAATGGGTTGCCCAAGGAAGTTGTGAATGTTCCATCCCTGGCAGTGTTCAAGGCCAGGTTGGATAGAGCCTTGAGTGACATGGTTTAATGTGAGGTGTCCCTGCTTATGGCAGGGGGGTTGGAACTAGATGATCTTAAGGTCCTTTCCAACTCTAACTATTCTAATGATTCTATGATTCTAAGTAGATGACTTCAATTCCTCTGAGGGGAGGGAAACATCATCTGGGAGAAGGAAATGTTCATTTATCCTTTCCTTCACCACATGAATATACAGGAAAGACAGGAAAGACAAGGAGCATCAACCCAAGCAGTTCCAGTCTCATCAGGTTTGTGTAGATTTTTAAACCCCTCTGCTTTCCCCAAAAAGATTTGTTTTTCCCTCACCATCTGTGCAGTTCTGGCAGCAAGATTTCCTTCCCTCTTTCTGTGGAAGCTATCCCCTCCCAAGGCACTTTACTCTTGCACTGAGGGCAAAAGAGATGGTGTTTCTCCCATTACTCTACTTGGTTCACATAGATTCTAATCCAAGTCAAGCGTTTCTCCTATTAGAAATAAGCTGAGCACTCAGCATGAGAGCCTTTCTCTCCATTTCAAGGCAGAGCACGTACTTCTCATTTCTGTAGCTATGATCAAACCAAGTCCTGAAATTACATGCCAGAATTTGCCTGCTTGCCTATTTTGCTTGAGCATACTATTTGCAACTTTCCCCTCCCTCCCTTCACTGTTTAGTGTTCAAAAAGATAAACTTTCTCTTTAGGAAGTACTACAAATATCACTTTGCTGACACAGATCCACAAGAGCCACCAAAGATAGCTACATTATGGGAAAGAAAAAAGGGCTCATCTGTTTTTGAACATTCACCCCCACATTCACTCTCCTTCAGCAATCCAGCTCTGGAGTTCCAACCCAGGATCGTGGGTAGACCTGTCTGCCTGCAGCAAGAAGCACAGCTCTGCTACACGTGGCTCCATGCACATAGCACAAAGTACAACACTGGATCCTTGCTGGCACAACCACGAAGGAAGAGCATGGGAGTTCTTGAGGTGCTACTGGCCTGATTTCAGGATGTTTAAAGTTAATCCCATAGGTATTCACTATACTAGGCACACAGTTGCTTTTCCAGGATAGCACCCATCTGCCAAATTATGTCTAAACCACACAATTCTAGTTTTGTTTGCTCAATATTTCCCCATCATTACAGAGGCTTTAAAAGAAAACACAAACCATACTGTGGGGAAAATATTTTCATTCTAAAATAGATGTATTTACAGGCATTAAGGAAGCATGAAAAGGACTCTGCAGGAAGACTGAACTCAGTAAGAGTCTCTCTGTTGACGTCAATGAGGTTTTGGATCAGATTCTAATTTATTTGATAGATTATTTGTTGACAAGTCTTCATTCATCTTTAACAGGAACAGACCATGACACAAATAAGATTCTGGGCAGAGAAAACATCTTTTTATAAAAATACCAGGCCAAGTGTTCAGACCAAGTTGGATAAGCAGAGTGAAATGTGACACTTCCATGGACAAAGAAATACAGCTTTTCATATAGGAAGGATTGAAGAAAGGCCTATATGTAAAGATGTGATTTTAGCATTTTCTGTGACATTTACAGCACATAACATTACAACACTGGGGAAGAAAATAAAGGATGCTATCAGCACCAGCGTGGTGAGACTCACCCACAGTTCTCACTGCAGTCAATAGTTTGACAGAACTTTTTATTTTGCTATGTGACTGCCAGGCAGCAGTATGGTAAGTGCACAGCCACCTGAGGCATAGCAATCAACAAGTTAACCTGCAGCAAGGTGGCTTTAGAAGACTGAAGACAATTGCATGCCCCTGTCTAGAAGGTTACAGCAATCTTATTTTCTAGGAGTAACATTTTACTCCTGGCTCAGCTGTCTGATTTTCAGTGGAATGGCACCTCCAGTCACCTGCAGACACTCAGATGTAAACAAAATGATAAAGGACAATAGAATCGAACTCTCTGACAGTTCAGGAATAATATGTCATGCAATACAACCTATCTTTGTGCAATGTACGTGAGCATGTGTGTAATAATCATCTCTCTGTGAAAGTATGTAGGTGCCCATAAACAACTTTTCGAGATCTCAGAGATGTAAATGACAAACTGATGCTTTGAAGTGAATGGAATTAAGTGTTAAATCTTTAGTTACTAGCAGCAAGCAGATCACCTTTTTATCAATCAGAACTCTTTAATTTTTATTACAAGTATTTGGTTAAGGCAAGGCATTGCTGAGTCAAAAAAACGTGTAAAATAAGACTTGCATACACCAAATATTCTGATTCTTTTCTGCAAATAATTTAATGGGCAGCAATGTAATCAAAGAATAAGTCTCTTCAAAAACTGTCCCTTCTACACATATATGAGAGTTTCTGCTTGGACCTGCAAGTCCCCTTCCTTCTCCCCATGGGACAGAGGCAAGCTTGGTGTCTGAACCCTTGCACATTCTTTCCCACTCATGAAATATCTGAAGACTTTTCTGGAAATTAAGAAGAGAGGAGTAGGGCATGACAGTCAAACCATGTCTTCCTGAACAAGTCTTGTTACCACTGGAAATTTGCAGAGAATGCAAGTTTACTGCTCATAGAATTGTTATGAACGTCAAAGTAATAAGCATAGCCTTACTCCAGACTGTTCTCACTAATTCCCTGGCATATGTCCTCCACTTAAATAATCTTAGTTTTAACTCAGCTGTCTGTTTGAGGACATTTAAAGAATGGTTAGAGTACAGAGCAGACTTTTTCTTTTTTAGAGACATTTGGCAACTCTCTCCTTTTTGTTTTTAAACCAGAACTAATACATGCCATTCTTACAAATGGAAGCAATAAATTCTAATGTACACAGTAAATTAAAAGTAAATCCAAGCAGAAGATGGCTATGATGTCTAAAATCAAAACCCAAAAAAAGAAACCACTTACTTGGCTATTAAAGCCCAAAATGCAATCTAGTAGATGGGGCTTCTCAGCTGATAGCTAGGCTTTCATCCGACTCTTTCCACTTGAAAATCAAGACAATAAATTGTATCAGAGTTCATCTGCTCCAGGGAATGTGCACCAGTAACTTACTAATGCTAGTGCCAGTGAGCCTATGGATTTAGCCTTTATCCAACACTGCTTCAAACTGAGTGACTAAGGTGGAGCAAATCAAAACTAGCTACACCATGTTATTTACAGAATTAGCTGCTGTTCTCCTAGAATAATCAACTGCGTTTCCAGTTGCTGTAAGTTCAGAGAAATTGTTTCTTATTTCCCACTCTGTTCTAGTCTTTACAGTAACAACAGTCAGCTGACTCTGGTTGGTGAAGTCAAAGCATGCAGCTTGTAGGATATCAGTCATATCAGTACATAATCTGTGGGAAGATAAAAATGACCAAGCCACATAGGCTTTGATGTGCCAGCTCTTATGCAAACTCAAACCTGCATAATTAGTCCAGCTGAAGCCCTTCTACATCACAGCTGTTAACACCTGGGCCGTGCCTCTTCCCAGGCTGTCTTCAAGTACTCTAAAATTAGGCTGGAAAGAGGACAGTGCCAGAGACACTTGAATTGACTAGCCATGGCCACAGCAATGCACCCCACTCAGATGAAAAGGAAAATCCCCCCCCCCCCCCCCCCCCCCCCCCC
>NDXB01014569.1:40324-66952 GCA_002631895.1 Agapornis roseicollis
AAAAAAAAAAAAAAAGAAAGAAAAAAACAAGGAAAAAAAAAGAGTCAAGATTTTATTGGTGGAGGAACACATAAGCTAACTGAGCCAAGAAAAACCTTCCATCAGCAAGATATGAGAATCCAGTAGGTGGGAAAATTCCTATTTTGATTCTCTGCTTTTGCATTTGTTCTATGTACCTTCTTGCAGGTATTGCTAATGAATAAGTCTCCTAGAGATATTTTTGTGCTTATTTTCTCTTTTGAAGAGAGTCCAGAAATCTATGAAAACAAGGAACCTTAGGCAGAGAAGTTAAAAAGAAAAAACCATAGAATGCCTGGAATGGCAACAAACTTTTATGCTTAAAACAGACAAAATTGGTTTTAAAATAATGACCATGCAATGAATGAATTGGAATACACATAACTCTCATTTAAGCGATTGCTGCTGTGAGGAAATCTCCCTCTTGAAGCAAAATATAGAGAGTAAATAAAATTCAGGGAGCAAGGTCCTCCCCTTTTCTTTCTCTTCCAGAGGACAGTAACCTAGCGGTTAGATTTCCTTAATAATTACAGTAGATGTTACTGCCTCGATTGCCCAGGGTTGGGTTTTATTTTTCCCTAAGATTAAAATCCTGTAATGCTAGCAAGTACTCAAGTCTACTCACCTGCTTTGGGGACCCCAGTGGCATGTATGCATTTCACTGCAAAACACCACCTAGTTACATGTTTGTACCATTCAGCCAGCAAAGTACAACACATTTCTTTCTCACTGCACAAATTCTCTCATGTTGAAGGCATTGTTTGGCAGGCCACTAACTGAGCTTTGTTTGTATGTACCTTCTTTGCATTTTAGGATAGTGCACAAAAACCTATGTTTATTTTCCCAGGTCTTTCCCTTTAACGCTAACTTAGCACCCAGCACTGAAACATGCAGAAAATTCTCTTTCTGAATAGGCTGAGCTGGCTCTCTCACAGGTTGGTACAAGAAGCACTTCCAGTGAAAGCAGTGCCCAGGAAACACTTTGTCACTTTTAAAATGTGTATTGCAATCCAGCACCACAAAATAACATTGACATCTTGGATAAATACACCATCATTTAAAATCCTTTGACTATACGACCTGCTATATTACCTACTTTACTCACAGTGACCATCATAAAGATTTTTTTTTCATTAAATATATCAAAAAAAAAACTACTGGAAAATGAGCAAAATAAACATTTGAAATTTATCCTATGCTTAGAAGCCACAGGCTAAAATAACTCAGTAGAATGCCATTACAAAAACTTATGTCTTCTTGAGAAGAAGAATATATGTAAAAATCAGCTAAGCTAGTTCTGGCAGCAAGCCCACAGAGTGTGGTGCCTGTGCACAAAGAAGGAGCGGTCTGAGATCCAGCAATGAGAAGAGGAGGAGGAGGCTGTGATTCATGGAAGCTCAGCTAATATGTAGACTCAGTGTATATTTTCTCCAAACCAAAAAAGTGCTGGTGAATGACATTGGCCAGAAGGCAAAGTTGAACCTTCTTCTGTGCTTGCCTCTTTCTCTTCTCATTCATGAGGCATTAAAAAAAAAACCCAAACTTTAAAAAAATAATAAATAAATAAAAATAGCGTGTTCCAGTCCTTCCAGCTGAAAGTTCTGTTCTACTGACAGTGGTAATGCATTTGAGAACATGATACTGGGAGCAATAGGTCACGTGAAAACTTAGACATCAAGCCTTGCTCTCCTCAATAAACCTATTAAAATTCTAATAAATATGTTTTTGTCACTTCCATCTCTCAATGATTTTGAAATGCTTATTATATACCAGATGTCATGTGAAGGATTTGGGTTTCAAAGTGACATGCGAGACTTCGGAACAGCATGAATTCTAGGACAACATATTGTGTGTGTCTGTCTTTATCTGTCATGATAATGATAAGAAAGGGCAAGAAAGCAAAGGCACTTGCTCCTCTCCAAATATAATCATCGTGCTCAGAAATTCCAAAATAACAGCCTGGAATCACTTGTTGGGGTGAACAGCAATGGTAATCCTTGACTGGCCTAAATTAGCTCGAGACCACCACACAGGAAAGCTGTCAGGGGGAAAGCTGACAGCTCCAGACAGTGAGGCTGTGTGTCTCGTCTTACATATTCATCACCCGAAGTACTGCTCAACATCCTGAGCAACAACTGCGCACATGGGAGTGCACCACTTGCAAGCAGTAAAGAGCCCTGGGCAGTTGTTACATGAGAAGAAGGACTTTCAGAGATCGAGTAGTGTGAAATTAGGAAATTAAGAAACTCAATGAGCAAGGGTAGAAAACACTTTAAACTAGAGATTTTTCAGGAAATCCAGATGAATTGTTTCATTTGCTGAAGTTAATACTTTCAGAGGCTAAGGATACCATAAAATAAATGAGTACACACTGCTTGGGGTCTCCCTCTTGGAAAACGACAGAGATCAAAGATTCCCTGCCTATTTTCTCTCTGAAAAATTGAAAATTAATTGCCTGAATTCACATACCGGTTTATTCACCTCCTGCCTTTTCCAGTCATACATTTTGCATTGACTGACAGATACTTTAAGATTGCTAACATAAATAGCTGGCCTAATACTCCATGTCAGGGTATATTTTAATTAGCAAAAAGCAATCATCATCTTTGTTGCAGCAGGGTCATTTTCTGAATGTCAGATATCAAATTAACACAAAAGGGTAAGGTTCCTATCAAAAAAAGTTGTGTATGCACAGCTTGTGAGATACAAGGTAGAGAATAAAATCCATCAAGATCATGAAAGGCAAACTCAGTTTATAATAAAGACAATGGTGTTCCTAATCTGTTTTACAACTCAAAAAGGGAAAAAGGCTAGCATTAAAGCTATAGAACTGAGGTTGCCATATGTATGCTGTATTCATACAGATGTTCAAGGCTCCATCTATGCTACAAAAGCTGAGCATTTGACAGTAACCCTAATTAGTCATAGCTATGACTGTCAACAGTAGCGACAAACTCAAACAACTCTGGGTGGTCTCTCATTTGGCTGCCCACCCCTCACACATTCATATCAATTAGTCACCCACCTGTATCACAACACACAAAATTTTATTACTTAGGAAAATGGCAAGTGTGAAATCTGGAGCCCTGGGGGGTTCCGTCCATTCCCTTCAAACAAGAATTAAAAAAATCCCAACAAACCCTGTGCAAAAGCAACCTTGCTTTCAAAACCTGTTCTCTTTTTGCCCTGTGACTAGTTAAGTTTCGTGGAAATGTAAATTCTAAACACTGCAGTGGATTCTTTAACTTTCAGTTCAACACTGCAGCACTGCACTAATAGACCTGGATCTTCATAAATAAAAGGCGCAGTGCCTCTGTATTTTCAGATGACAAATAATGTCTATATAGCACTGATCTGGCTGCAAAGGAGTGCAGTTTGTGCCTGTCAACATCCTGCCTTCATTACCATTCTTCACAGTTTAACTGCAGCAAAGTCATATCTGGGGCTCTAGACTGGAGTCTAACATTCTTGTGAAAACCACAGTTGTGTGGCTGAGCAGCAGCCCTGTTTTGTCACACAAAATCTAGTCTCTGCCTCAGACCATGATTCAAAACTTCAGAGTCAGAAATCACGTACTCCACTCCCAGGGGTAACTCCCTTTAATGGCTCCATGGCTAGAACTTACAGAAGGTGTCCTGGAGCCTGAGGGTTAAAACACTGAATGTTCTTGTTACCCATAAATATCCAATCAGTTGAAAGTCTGACTGCCACTGTGTGAATAATGGATTTTTGTTCAGCACAAGAATTTAAAGAGAAAAAACAATGCTTCTAGGTGACCTTAAGCTATTTCTTTTTTTCCTCCTGTTTTATTTCCAAAAGACTTATATAGCCCCAAATCTGACTTACTAGCCCAGATAAATTTTACATAAGCACACCTCCAAAATAGAAGCAAAATGTTTCCTTCTAAAAGTATTGAAACTAGGTGGTTTTATTTTCCTTGTGTCTCGTATTTGGAGAAATCTGCTTAAATTTGGACTGAGTTTAAGCTGTTAAACTCCTCTTTACTTTTCAAAGCATTTTCACTATTTCTAATCCTAAAAGGTTCTCGATTCTGTGATAATTTGATCTTCCAAGTTTATGTGGCAAGTATAAGCTAATTTTTTTATGTTTCATCAAAATCATCTCCATTTTAATGCTCCCATCACCTACTAAACATACATTTTTTTAGTCTGTCTACCAGATTGACTTCTCATCATTCTGTTAGGACACAGTGAATACTGCTGCCGGGAGGCAAGATTGTTAAGTAAATTACAGTAGATGTCTATGGATTATACCCACATGCACAATGTTGTTTAAAAAAATGGTAATAGATAATCCTAAGAAACAGAGAGCGTGATTTCTGACCAATTTCTGACCATCTTTATAAAAATTCTGCCTACAGAGTGAGAAATCAATATATGGATGTTGCTGTAAAATTAATGAGCTCTTCAATAGCCTGTTTGAGACTTTTTAAATAGTGAATCATCTCTGATTTTTCTTTTCCTAAATTGCATAGACACATACATTGCTTGACTAATGCTGGGCCATAGCACGAGAAAAATCTACAGGAGGATTTGTTCCCTGTAATGATCCCCACCAGCCATATATTCTTCTTTCTCCACACAGATAGACATCAAAATTAAGTACATTGGCTTAATTCAGTTGCCATTGTAAGCTCAAATGGGATACAAAGTGAAATCAATATTAGTGAAATAGATCAGACTAGAATTGGAAGGTAATATAATTAGGTTGGCTTTGCTATACTTCGTAATGCTTATCTGCAGTATTTTAGCAAATAGAATACGGGTATCTATTCTCTGAAACTATAGGAGGTTTTCAATGTTGTATTGTCCTTATTTATTTCACTTTAAGTGAGCACTTCAGAAAGACCTGTCTGTCCATCTCTGTGGGATTTAGGGCTGCCATATCTCCCTGAGTGATCTGGATTTTGTGCATACAAGGGAGATTTGCTTCTTAAGCAACAGCATTAAGAATTGTTTTAATAGCACAATACAGAAAAAGCATTGTGTTCTGGCAGTAGGAAATGTACTCTTTATATCTGAATACAGAGCATTTCACTGTGCAACAGTCTTAGAGCAAAGAAATTAGGAAGACTGGACCTTGTGCCTCTGCTTCTCAGACTTCACCCTAGCCCCATGAAAACTTCCTCCATCAGCTTGACAGCTTTACTGTGCATCAGTGAAATGGGGGATACAATGCAAGCTAGCATCTCTACAGGGATCTCAGGAGATTAAGCAGTCCTGCACTTCTCTCTTTTCTTGTGCTGAGTTGAGGTACAGCTCCTACATGGATGTTATCTGCAATTAAGAATGTAATTTCAGAGCAATCAAATGCAAATCATGGACTCCTTCCAATGTCTCTAATGCACAAATCTTCCCTCAAAGAAAGGTGAATTTATTCCTGAAACCCAAAGTATATTACAAGGATGCCTAAAGTTACTTAATTATCTAATCAGCTTTGAACACCGAAGATCTAGTGGAGGAAAACTTCTTTATAAAGATGATATCAAGATGCTACATAAATTGTGGTTGTACACCTTTTGGTTGATAGAAAACATGCTAAAGATTTCTAATAAAAAGAAACTCAAAAATACTTAGATTTTGTCTAAACATGAAGTTTGATGTTTGCCAGAAGACCTGCTGGATATGCAATGAGAGCTCTATCTTGCCAAGATTGAGGCATGTCACATCAGGACATCACTCCTCTAATTTGGTAGAGAAACATAGCATCTTTAGGTTATATCAGGCAATGAATTCCCCCTATTCTCATGCATCATGCCCAGGGTGCCACAAAAGCCAGTAAATACACAGTTAAAAGTAACCTCACAAAGACATTAACCTGATCATTGAGGAGCTGCCTTGTCTTGCAAAGAGCAAGCTAAAGAAGGAACCATTCCTGCTTTTTATAGAATCAACTAGGTTGGAAAAGACCTTTAAAATCAAGTCCAACCATTATCCAGCACTGCCAAGACCACCACTAAACCATGTCACTAAGGGCTTCGGCTACAAGGTTTTGGAACACTTCCAGGGATGGTGATTCCATCACTTCCCTGGTCAGCTTGTTCCAATACCTGATCACCCTTTTGGTGAATAAATTTTCCCTAATATCCAATCAAAACCTCCCCTGGCACAGCTTGAGGCTGTTACATCTTGTTCCGTCACTTGTAACTTGGAAGAGACCAATCCCCACCTCACTACAACCTCCTTTCAGGCAATTGTAGAGAGTGATAAGGTCTCCCCTGAGCCTTCTCTTCTCCAGACTCAACAGCCCCAGTTCCCTCAGCTGTTCCTTATAAGACTTATTCTCCAGACCCCTCACGAGCTTCGCTGCACTTTTCTGTACCCACTCCAGCACCTCAATGTCTCCCTTGTACTGAGGGGCCCAGAACTAGAAACAGGATTCAAGGTGCAGTCTCACCAGTGCCCAGTCCAGGGGGATAATCACTGCTCTGGCTCTGATGACTATTGCTGATACATACTAGGATGCTGCTGGCCTTCTTGGCCACCTGGGCACAAGCTGGGCACACAGTGGCCATCAGTCAGCACCCACAGGTCCTTTTCCACCAAGCAGCTTTCCAGCCACTCTTCCCCAAGCCTGTAGCATTGCATGTGGCTGTTGTGATCCATATGCAGGACCCAGCACTTTGCCTTGCTGAACCTCATACCACTGGCCACAGTGCATCGATCAGTGTTTCCAGACCCCTCTGCAGAACCTTGCTATCCTCTAGCAGATCAACACTTCTAGCCAAGTTGGTGTTGTCCGCATATTTATTGTGCATGCATTCTATCCCCTCATCCAGAACACCAATGAAGATGTTAAAAAGCACTGGCCCTTGCACCAAGCTCTGAGGGACACCACTAGCAACTGGTCGCCAACTAGATGTGATACCATTTATTACCACTCTTTTGGTAAATGCCAGTTTCAAACCCAGCAAAAAAATCCACCTATCCAGGCCATACACAGGTCCTCCTGTTTGTTGCCCGTGCTGCAGGCATTGGCATAAAGGCATTTAAGTTGCCCTGTGGATCCAGACTCCAACAGTGGCAGGCTACTCCATCGCTCATTGTTAGCAAGCCTGGCATTATCTCCTTCTGCCTTTGAGCCTAGTTTAAAGCTCTCAACTTTAAACTTTTTAATTTTCCCACTTCTAATATTAATGATGGAGTCCCAAGGTTTTTAGTCAGGATTCCCTTTTATGGATTCAGCATTCACTTCCTTGAATCCTGGAATTTCACCCTCTCACTAGCTTGCCAGTGGCAGAAGTAGTATTTCTGGTACAAAAAGGAATTTTTATTTGTTTTTAATCTTTATCACTAGCAGAAAATAAAAAGAGGATAAATTATTTTCTGTCACTCTTCAAGTTTAGTTCTAATGATATTATCACTTGGACTAAAACTTGTGATCCCAGAGCTTAGTTTAGTGACAGAGCACAAAGTATGGAAGGAGGTGTGTAAAAGTGAGGAAAAAAAAATACAATAAACCATACATCCAGTGAGTCACTATAGAGCTAAGCAGCAGAGTGGCGCAGCGGAAGCGTGCTGGGCCCATAACCCAGAGGTCGATGGATCGAAACCATCCTCTGCTAGTTGCAGTCATTTTCAACCCTAATTATTCTATGATTCTATAAGAAATTCTTTCCTGTTAGGGTGCTGAGGCACTGGAATGGGTTGCCCAGGGAGGTTGTGAGTGCTCCATCCCTGGCAGTGTTCAAGGCTGGGTTAGATGAAGCCTTGGGTAGCATGGTTTAGTGTGGGGTGTCCCTGCTTATGGCAGGGGGGCTGGAAATAGATGATCTTAAGGTCCTTTCCAACCCTAACGATTCTATGATTCTACTATCTCCTGATGTTACTTCAGTTCAACTGCTTTGCTGCTGAATCTGTTGTGAGGAGATTTGATGGTGCACAGCATCCATGTGTGCATTTACTGAGAGAAGTCTGAGTTGATCTCCTACCACATGTATGCTCCCAGATGAAGACAGGGCTGCACTGCTGCTGTAGTGCAAGGGGAGCAACCCCTCTATCAGCAGCCCCACACAACTAAAACATTGCTGGCAAGTCTATGTCATATGCACACCACTTTTGTGACTCTCTGGGGCCTCAGAAATGAAGAGGAATGCAATAAACACTCTCAAGGAAGGGGAAAGGGAAGTAGGTTTGACACAAGGCACAAAATCACTGTGATACAGACTACAAGGAACTCTCAAAGTGCTGGCATTTGTGGTTAATAACCTGCTGCAGGAAAACTTGGAACCATAAATGTAAATCTGGCAGCAAATGACAAAACCTGTTTTCCCTGTTCCTAACTCAGCCCTTTGTGGAGGAAATAGGAACGACCTTCAGTGGGTGAAGCAGTGCAACACAGGAGCAATAATCAGAAATGAAAGTACATCAGGGACACCAGTGCTATCACACTGAGGTACAAGGACAAAAGAATAGGAGGAAATGGGGAAATTAGTATATGAAAAAAAAAAGAAAGGAAATTACTTGAAATCAGATTTTTATCTCATTTAGAATTGCATCTTAACTTTTCTGTTCTGCTACCCACTTTCACAGGTAACATAAGCCAGAAATCAAAATTATAGTATTATAATTCTTATTATAATTATTATAATTCTAACTTTCCTATCTAATTGAGGGAATCCTCTGAATTTCAGTATGTGTCAAGGATCTCATTTGTAGAGATATATCACAGACTATGAGGAAAAATTACATTTCCTGCTTTTTAAGTAAATACAGAGTAAACCATATAAAGTATAGCATCAATAGCATGTATACTCTTGTATTTTAATTATTAGTAAACAGGCTCAGTGGCAGAAAATCTCATACCTGTCACATCCTACCAGACCTGGACAAAGACCTGCATTGCATACCAACTCCTCAACTTTGCTTTAGTGCAGGATTATTTCTTGACATGCAGCAAGATACTAGATACTAGTTTCACTTCTTAATATCATCTTCTCCAGTCTAACTAGTAGACCCCATGTGGCATTGTACTGAATGATACAGTGAGCACTTTTTATCTAGAAATTATCTATTTAGCCAAGAAAAACCATTATGTTAGTTATGTAAAATCCTACCTTTGATAAACCAATGATACATTTTATGACATTTCTTATTTACCTTCAGGTATTCAAATATTTTTGCCTTTATCTTGTAGTATAGTATAATCTGCTACCATTTCTCCACTTTATGTATCAGAGAAGGCATTTATGTACTCACTCCTTACGGCCAAAACTTCCAATTTATAAAGCAATCCCTCCCAAAGGCTGAGCTGGAGATTATCTAGGTACTTAGACCTGAGCATACTGAACCTTATGATACCTGCCTTCAACGCAGGTATCATTTCCAGTTTCTTAATCACTTGTATTTGAATTCATGGTCAGTACTGTCATCCTTCCTGAAATGATGATATCAAGTACACACTTAATTCAGGACATCTCTAAATCTTTTCTATCATTCTCACTGCATAGATGCCTCCTGCCTGTCCTTATCCTTTTTTTTTAGATGGCTCCTAGATCCCTTTTGATGGAATAATCCTCTAATTCTGTTTAGTGTCCTCTGTGAGTCAGAAGTCACAAGCTTTTGTTCCATAAATGTAGATAGCTTCCTTTCTCATTGCCCAGATGCCTTGACAGCTAGACCTTGTACTTCTATGCTGCTTAGGAATCTAGGCATAAAGTTGTGAAGTGTCACTAGTGGGTGACTACTTTCAGAGCCATTTGATATATCGGGGCTTATTTGAGGGCATAAGGTTGCTTTGGCATCCAATTTTTCACAGTGTTTTCATCTAACGGCCAAAACAAAGCTATCAACTTGTCTTTTGTACTAATTGTTATTTTTAAATAAACTTGCCTTACACAGAAGTTTGATCTCCAGTACAGCAAGAGAGTAGTTTAAATTGCACAGCTGCACATTAAAATTTCTTTATCACAGTAACATCTTCTTCTAATTCATATGGGAAAGATCATTAAGAAATATTTCTTTTTGTTGGATCCAAACTGCAAAGAGGACTTAATATTGAATAAAGATTACTGAAGAATGAATACATATAAAAAAAAATGCATCTTGCAAAACAGTGAAAGTTGGATATTGATTTCTGTCTGGTTATTATGCAAACTCAGCTTAAGCATGCAAATAGGAAGTATTTGGAGCAAAAATCATGGATAAAATTTTGTTCCCATCTTGAAGGAATCTCAGGTTAGTAAAAAAAATCCATATTTCAGCCCTTAAGAACTATTGGGTTTTCATAGCTCTGATACCACTAGAACATGAGGGTACAGACGATCACTGAAAGTGAAGCTGTTCTTTGCAATTATGTCTATTTAGACAGAGGTAACTAACTCTAAATCCTTTTATTTGAAATTCTTTTCCATATGACAGTAGTGAAAAATAATGTTCATTAACCATGTATGCACAAGTCTGAGTCAAGGATCAGAGCCCCATTGATTGAAACCTTGTGTAAACTTGCTGAAAGACAAGTGATGGAATCATGGCATTTTAGGAATCAATTTGGGGGGTCTGCATTTGATTTGAGCTGGATCATGCTTTTTAGGATTATAGTCATTCCTGACCACAATGTTAGAAGTCATTGCAAGATAAAGCCAGCATATATAAAAGGCAAAAAGGGTGGCAAGAACAGTTCCATGCGCACTGACATGAATGATTCTTTATTTTCAATTCATTTGTTCCTCATGGCTGACTGTTTTTTTCTGGGGTTTTTTTGGTAATTGATTTAAATACGGTAACAGTCCAAGTCCTCATCACTTCCATTTTACCACCAGAGGCTTATTTTTATTTGATTTCCCCCCTGGGCAAGAGATGGTTTGAGCTGCAGACTGTCCCAAGCTACACATATGCCTTTTCACCAGGAGTCTAAGCACTGTGTGCCTCCCAAGTGGTCAGCTGGACATCAGCAGTTAGCAACTGGAGAGAGCAAATGGTTTGTCACCTCTTAGTTGGAGACAGGCTGAACTAATGATTTTGAAGGCTAAAAATTCTAGTTGATTCTCTCAAGAATTCAGTATTTTGTAGCTTCTTATTATCCTGTTATATTTTGTTGAAATTATACAACAAATATTTAGGGAGAATTGGGGAATACATATTTACATTCACAGGGTGATTTCAGACACCCTATGTCCATACTTAAACTGGATAAAAGTTGGTTTACTTTCCCCAGATGGCCAAATGGGGGTTGTTAGAGCAATACCAAGTCACTGGAACCGCGCCTTACCCTAACTCAGGTTCTTGTCTGCTTTGCACAGGAAAACTCTCAGGTAATTTTGTGAAAACAGAAACAAGAGCAATAAAGCAATAGTAATAATGCCCATAACATCACAGTGTTGCCACTTCATTAACTGTTGACTGCTCACTAAGGAACACCTTAGCAGGAAAAGCTTTAAAAAAGCTTAATCTAAATCAAGATAAAAGTATCCCAAAAGAGAGGGCTGGACTTTTTAATTCTCATGCCCAGCATACAAGGTGAGGATCAGCACCATTTTTAATGCAAGCCTTCCAAAAATTAAGTGAAATCAGACCTATTTCTTAGCATATATTGTGCACATTAAAAATACTGTCTGCAGATATCAACTGTACAAAGCACGAATAATAAACTGACAAGCTTGTGAAAGAGTGATGTTCTTTGAGCTCGTCATTGCATACTTGAACAGGGTATGAATATTTTATATATTCCTGCTAACTGTCATACTGCTAGTTGAGCTGTTTGTACTAGAAAGGCGTACACACAGCACAACTATTCATGTTTACAGTTACCCTGCAAACGTCAGCAAAACGTTTACCTCTTGTAAGCGTCACCTCTCCTTCCCTTGCTCTTTTGAGTTCTGCCATGAAGTTATTCAAAAGGACCACACAGCAGCAGACTGAAAAAGGAAAGGTAAAAGTGGTTTCTGGGACTCCCAACCTAGGGAGGAGGCAAACAGGACCTTAAAATCCAAGACCTAATGTCAAGTGCCTTCCACTAACAACTGCTGGAAAAGGCCCTTGCTAGGTGCAGATTACAGATGGGAGGTGAATGAGGCTAAATAAGATACATATCTAGATGCCTCAGAAGAGTCCATTAGAATCTATAGAAACTCATATGTAATGTGGAAATGACCTCCAAAGAAAGCAGTACTATTAGCCTTCATCCCAAATGACCATAGATTTGATAAAAACATCTACAAGAGCTCACACATCAGGATTGCACATATTCTTCATTTGGCAACTTTCTTATCAGTTGCTATCAAGAGAAAAAACAGAGAGAATTCAAAAGCAAGTAGCATTCCACTATAAATTAGCATCTATGAATCAGCAAGTATGCAATTTATATATACTGGATGTTTTTCATGAAAGGCACTGAACACTTTAAAGGAAAGCAAGTAAAAAGGTTGAAACTTCCATGGCTTGCTTTCAGGGCAAGCTGGAACCTCTCATGAGATAGCTGGCTACCTTTAAGAAACCCCCAAAGTACTGGGAGGCACCAGGTAAAAAAACTTAGTAAGTGCTACCAACAACAGCAAAATACAGACCCGAGTCTGCTGCCCATCCCATTAGTTCATTGGACATTAAGGGAAGGACAGAGGATTGACTACTTCATGCAGCAAATCAGCTGGCAGCACATTGTGCAGTACCCTTCTTTGCACAAAGGTCATGTCATGTTTACAAGGACAATCACAGAATGGTTTTTAGACGTAATTGATCCATAGTATTGCCGCTGACCAGCTTCCCTTGTCAGTTAAGAGATCAGCTCCAGGCCTTCCTCATGAAAGAACAACTCTACATGTTATAAGTTTGCACTCATTTGTCATCCCCAGGATCTCTTTACAGTTGTTGCATTCATGACCTCTAAACAAGTATTTTGAGGGTTTGTTTCTCTGCAGCACATTTGGGCACAGTGTGAATTCGTTATAGACAAAACTGATAATAATTCTTCTGGTCCTGAGCAAGCTCAAAAACCTACAATGTAAAGTGCAGAACCTTTCAAATCCTACTCTAAGGCTATGACAGGGCTTCTGTTGATATCTGCATAGAAATCAGCTTCCAGTGTTCTGACATGATCATCATTTAAAGTTTCAGAGACAGCACTGAAATCCTACCACCCAGGAATCTCTTTTGAACCTAATTTGTAATGATTGACATTTTTAAACCAGGCTTCTGCAGAGAAAAGATAACTTTTGTAATGATTCAAAAGAGGTCAAGACATCAAATAAAGGAGGAACTACCAGAGCCTGATGACAGTATGGCTTACAGTGAATTATGAAAAGCTTAATTTGGCTCCTGCACTGATGGCAAATTATTAAGCATTTACTTGTGCATTCCTATACATACTGACATCTGCTGCTAAGGCTTAATCTCAGCCCTTATATTTATTTCACTCTGCTAAACAGGAAAAAAGTCATTTTGCCTTTATTCTTCAAATATTTTTTCATAAAGTATGAGCACAACTCAAGTATTTCAAATATATAACATTTTGAACTATACTGTCAGACTTCTCTATCCCTTTTATCATGTCATATATACAACAGAAAAGGCCAGTAATGTCCTGCTCCCTTACACTGAATTTACATAGGTGCTCTGGTCTATAAGAACTACTCAGTGAATTGATGCTCCTTTGGCCCAAGGTTTTCCCAAATTATTAGGCAAGAACCATGCATGTTTCAAAGACTGCACAATTTGAAAGTCATAAAGATTACCACCAGGTTTTATACAAGAATAATGTTTCCTAGATGACTGGCATAACAGGCCTTTTTTTTTTTCCTAATCATGCTGCACAATATCTTTACAAGAAGTCATCCTCATCACATGGCTTATAGACCAGCTCAGCAAAGTTAAACCTCAAAAAATCACATAGCACCAATTCTTTCCTTTCTCTCTCTTCCTCTCTCTTTGGCTGTGGTATTTTGAAAAGCACAAACAGATAATAATTTCCTACCAAGATTACTAAGCCAGTCAAGTTATCAAGGAGACCCAGTGGTTTCTTTTTTCCTGTCTCTTATGGTCTCTACAGTCATTAAAAGCAGGGGCAATAGTTTAAGATCCCCTAATCATGCTACAAGTTGTTACATCTCCATTTATGCAGGAGCTATCTGTAACTTCTGTAAGTTATTGAGATGCAGCTGACTGTAATCCAGTCTTGTCAAGATAAGGTAAACCTTGGCACTACTTCTGTGGGATCAATGATAAGTCCCAGATTTGCAGTATCAGTGGCTGCCAGTGAGTCACAAGATCTTTGAGGTCCACCAGAAAAGTTCGGCATAAGCCCAAAAGGGTTTCAAGATTACAAGCCTACAATGTGTTTCTTTTATGCCAATATACATGAACTTCTTTCATGTCAATATGTATAAGCTTTCTGTTAAAATAATTATCAAAAAAGGCTCATGAATCTGTCTCATACAGCTTTCACTGGCCTATAGACTTGGATTCTTTCCCTGGATATAGAAGAACATTAACAGAGAACAGACACAAGAAAAAACTACCTACATGGTACCACAATGTACTGCCTGCAGATTTACAGGGCACAGAATAAACTAGCATCACTCTCCCCACTGACTTCCACAAAAATAGGTCAGATCACTGTATTGCACGTGCTCCACTCCTTTTTGCACAGTCCCCTTAAAGTCAATAAGCTACTCTATTTTCAGGGGTAACAGACCATGTACTGTCTGCAAACACACAGTAACTTGTAACAAGCCATGAATCTATAGGCTTTTCTAATGAGACACTCAAGAAAGGAGGAGGGCCCCTTTGACTGGTACCAATTACACACTTGTCCAAGGCACAATAATATAACATTAATATTATCCAGAGGGAGTGCCTTTTGCTCCATTCTTAGCTGGTGTTTCTAACCTTCCTTTACAGAAGAATATTCAATAAATGAGGTCTTTCTATGACCTACAGCAAGCCTGCACACAACTGTTTGTATTATATACGGTTTCATTTTGTGCCCTGGCACTGCTCTTTGGTGGCTGCTACAGCCCATAAAGCCATCTGTTAGGAACACTCAGTCATAAAATTATTAATGTCTACAGCCTAAAACCAACCCTAAGTAAATAAACAGTACCAGAAGGCCCAGTGAAAAATTCTGGGATGTTAAACACACAGGAAATACAGAGAACCATAAATCTTCTTAATGGGTCTATGTCCAATTATGTATTCACTTGAAATTCAAATAACACACAAAAAGACTAGACAGAAGTTGCTTCTAAAATAGTGCACTGCAGATTTGCCACAGAGTTGAACCCCACATGAAAAAAATCTGGAATGCTATTGTGAATCCTTTTGACATTTAAAGCTAATAATAGAGAATTACACAATTAGGAAAGAAAGTTCGAAACAAAGCAGCTCAGGACACACATAATTCTCAAGGTTCAAAACACAGAGAACAAAGACGGAGCATCCCAACTCTGAATCATTCAAACTTGTCAGAGAGAAGGATAAAGGCAATTTATTTCTATTGGATATGTGGCTTTTGCAAGAATGATGAAGAGAGTAAGAAATTAAGTACATCTGGATCTTTGGACCACTGTAATGTCTAGTCTCTTGAGTAAGGTAGGCACTGGCTCCTGCCTTAATGTGGAGTCTCTTAGCCCTCTGCAATGGCTCCTTTTGACTGCACTTGACAAGGAGGTCACTGGAAGGTTGGCACAGAGCCTGTCTTGTCAAGTCTCACATACAGGATGCAAGACAGACACAGTCAGCTCTGCTTCCCATCCCTCCCACAACTAGGGCCATATTTTATGCACGCCTAGCAGAGAAGAACAACCTGTCCCCCTAGTCTGACAGCCACAGATACCAACAAGTAACATCAGCTGGAGATCCTAGGATCTAAGCATCTGTTGGAGCAGGAGAGAAACTGCAGTCCCACAGGCATTAAGCATATTGTTTAAAAAGGCCTGGTCTTAATGAGGCTCATAAGCTCCCCAGCTGCAGTTTAGCATCAGCTCAGTAAGTCCAAGCATTTTTGGGCTAGGCACATCAAGGAATATCTGGTTTACAAATAAGCCCTGCAAGGAAAACCAAAACCTGGCTAAAGATGGACAAATACTAACTGCCTGGAAACTGGTTGGCCTCTAGGTTCCTATGCAGAGAACCTAGCATAGTCTACAGCTCTGTCATGATGGGACAAGGGACTGAACACTTTTACCTATGGCTAAATTAATAGGCTGCAAGATCAGTTGTGTTACAGCCAGCATTAGGCATTAACAGCTAATATAAATATGGTCAGTATGGTATAACCAAACCAGCCTACAGGTGGCTTAACTTTAGACCTACACTAAAGCTGCTTCCACTTACAGTTCTGACCATAGCAGCAGCCTGTCAAACCACAGGTCCAAGTTCTGCAGTGAACCTGATTCTCAGCTTTCCACCTCCAGCTATCACTTTCCCTGCAAGAAGACTTCCTTGGAACGTCTGTGCAACCTCTGTGGGAGACATGCCATATAACTTCCGTTTCTATGGCAACTCCAGCACCAACAGTACTGAAACCAGTGGTGTAATACCACTCACAGAAGATGTGGTTGCTCTAAAGAACTCACTCATCCTAAGCCTTAGCCCCAAAATCAACACCCCCTCAGGAGCTTATTGGAACATGCAGCAACATTACTCAGTCTAGTTGGCTTGCTACTAACTTTGAGGGAGTTTGAAAGGAAATCTTCAGAAGTGTCTCTTTTATTCTACAAGAAATCAGAGTAAACCTCTTACTTTAACAGAAAATAATTCCCACCTCCTAGGACTCCCTATTAAGCTTTAAAAATGGTGAGGCACTGGAACAGGCTGTCCAGAAAAGTTATGGCTGCCCCTTCCCTGGAAGTACTCAAGGCCAGGTTGGACAGAGCTTTGAGAAGCCTGGTCTGGTGGAATATGTCCTGCCTTTGGTGGTGCACTTGGGACTAGATGATCTTGGAATCTGAATATAGCACCAAATTGAAAACAGGAGGCTTTTGTTCAAAACAGTTGCCTATATTTTGCTACAATTGAAAACTGCAGAGCCCCTCCACCTCACCTAAATTGGATTGCACCCACATCTTGTACACCTTTTACTTTTTAACTTAAGATTTTGTTTCTGAATCACAGAGGGAAGGAGTTGTTTATTTACAGTACTGGGTTTTCTTTTAAACAATCAACTTCTGTAAACTGGGTTGTAATTTTTACTATGAAGCACATTTTGACTCAACACATAAAAAACCTAAACACCTTTCATTTGTCTATCAGGATTCTTGGACATCCTGGAAATATGTTTTATATATTTCAGAGCTCTGTAGAGTAGGAATTGAAGAGAAAAACCCAGACTGGACCTAGTAAGCAGGAAGTTTCATACGAAAATGGAAATAGACTGCAATAATCATAAATTACTCCCTTACATGCTGATAAGGCTGCAGTTCAGTTTCCAAGTTAAGACTTCTAAAATCTGAGTTCTGTTCCTAGCTCCAATGCAAATTTCCATTGTAACTTTGTATAAACTATTTTATTTCTCTGTGCTTCATGTCTGCCAAATAAGAATACATCCTTCTTTTATCTATCCTGACTATGTAGAAATTGAGATTTTGTGGAAAGGAAACTGAGAAGTGACAACACTAGTGGAAATTATTTCTTAACTGTGTTCCTAAGTACCCAATCTGATCAAGGCTTGGACTTTCAGATTTTACTGCAATATTCATGACCTTTCCCTAGGCCACAAAAAAAAAGAAAATGTTGATGTCAAAATGTATTGCTAATAGAATAAAATCTTTAAGCAAACAGCAAACGTCATTTTCAGTGACATCCTTAGACATCTCACCTCACACTGTAATTGTAAACAGGGTATCTTGATGTATTTTCCACTTTGCTGACTAGGACATTATCATAATGCTCTTTCCTAGACCAGATGCATGCAGCAATCATTCTTATCCATCATGTATCCTCCACAACCATAGCACTTTACACAAAACAATATTTATACGTATCAACCACTAATTTAATTTGTTTGTATGTCCCCTGCACCCAGCCCACCTGACAGAGAGATTCCTCAGTGAAACAAAGTCAAACCCTACATCCTCCCAGGAGAGCATTTTCCAGTTTTCTGCTACCCAACAGGTTTCCTTCAAGAGCAGAAGGGCTCAATAGATCCCTATTTTCTAAATTACATATGTCAAAAGATATTCTAGGCACTCTATAATTAGCCAGCAAGGAAAAGCATTTCTGATTCATTAGGTCAACTTTTATGGTTTCCTCATTAAAAGTTTTTGCTGTTAAGCTGACAGAAGCTAGAATTTAATAGTAGCTTCCAGCACTTTCTTTATTAGCTGATCTCTATTGAATCAGTCTTTATCACCTGAAGAGATATTTTAAATGGAAATTCCTCAGCCCCAAGCAACCTAGATTGACCAAAGGCTCAAGATTGCTCTGTCCCTGCTTTAATAAACTGACTGTATATATTGCTGCAAAGGTCAGTCCTCATTAGTCAGCTACAGCAATTCCAGATTTAACACATTATATTCCAGTACTAATTTTTCATGTGTTGATACTGACACATTCTTGTTGATACTAAGTAGCTATTAGATGGAATTTATTAATATGAATCTCTGGGGACCTTTTAGAAGAATTGTTCCCCTCCCATCTAATTTACAGCAGTTGGAGAGTTCTGTGGTCTGGACAAGATAACTGCTGTTAATGTGGCAAAATGGACAATTAAGTTGCTTTACTGTCCCCTCTGAATACAAATAATTCAAAGAAAAGTGACAGGCTTGTATTCTACATGCCTGGGGATGAGTACTTTCATATGTAATTCCTGGAAGTTAGATTCCCCTTTTACCATGTTTCATCCAGGCCAAATAATATTCTTTGGTTTGCAGAAGAGAAGATTCTTTCTTTAAAAGGGCAAAATTGTATTTCTTCCATTTCTCATTAATGTCCCAGCTGCTAGACACTGAATTTTGAGAAAGCAAGCCTACGCAGCCCTAGACAGTGATAATCTTGTACAACTTGATTATTTCAGCATATTCTAACTGCAAAACTAGTAAAAAATTGGGCCCACTAAATCAAATCAAGATTGCTCTACATTAATTGATTACTATCCTCCTCAGGAGATTAACCTGAACTTTTTCATTGCTGTTTAATAGGTGTTTTGCTCTGAGTTTGCAAATTGTTTAAAGTCAACTCTATTCAAACTTCTGCTTTCTGTGGGGACTTTTTGAGGAATGTTCAGAATATGTTAGGAAAAACATGCATTTTTGCAGGACTTGGGAGATGAGGATTCAATCCATGTATCTTTCACAGAGGCTGCCTATGACCTTGAAGAAACTGTCTCTCAAGGCTTCAGTCTACACAGACACAAAATAAAGGTGACATTTGCCTTTTCTTGCATTTGGTCTATCTTGTCTGTCTGGATCATAAACTCTGTGTTGGCTGGGACTCCCTCTCACAATTTGTTTGTAAAATGCCTAGTGTGGCACTTTACAAGCTGTAGCAGCTAGTCTAATACAAATTAAAAATAGTAATTCATATGTCAATGTACTACTGATTTTTTCCCATCATAAGCCTACGTAGGTGCCTTAGGTAGAGGTGTTTCTTTTAAACGGAGTCTGATGAGAGAACTGAAGAAGTGAGGTCACGTGTGCTGGGAAGACATTGCCAGAGGCAGTTCAGCTCCCTGCTTCTTCCATCTCATCAAGCTACCTCAAACACTAATTGCATTAATTTGGAATTTAGGAGATTATTAACTAGGGAACCATTTTTGGATATACACTGCAAATGGCACAGAAGGGAGAGGCCTTCAGTCTTGGCCAAGGTATTTGGATTTGCAAAATGCCCTTGTTTCAGTAGGAAAATAATAGGGATTCAGGAGCTCAGCTGGCAGCTATAATTTTCCTGGTAATCTCCTCTTGAGTAAAACTAAAACTGGCATACTCAGCAATAAGACATGACTGTCCATAGCTGCAAAAGCTTGCTGGCACAGGAGTGACCTTGGCATCTTTCATCAGTGTCTTACGATGTTAATGGAGGATTAATGTAGGACAGAAGAGACAGCAGCAGAAAAAGGAATAGATGGGGAAATGTGTGGGCAGTAAAGTAGCAACGAGTTTTCAAAACCCCTCCATACTCACAGACCATAAAATGTGGCTGAGAGGAGTATTTACAGAACCATTCTCTGGAACCAAGATGTAATAATTTAGCATAAATATAAAATATTTAGAGACCTAGGGAGAAAAAAAGTAAATAAAAGAATGAGGAAAACAATAAGCTCTATAGTAGCACCAGCAAGTGGACATGTTGAGCTCCCTATACAGTCTCTATTACTGTGGCCACTTCTGGCTGCCAAAACACCTCAACCTCCCTTGTTTACATTTGCATATGTGTTTTAAACAGACTCTACGTTGCCATCAATGGCATCAGAATGGAGGTCGAGGTTAGCTGTGAAGAATGACTGTAAAAGTGGCATCCAACCCCAGGCCCTCTTCCAGTTTTTGTTTGGGATTTTAAAAATAACAAACCCTTAGACAAGCTGCAGAGTGGCAGACTTCTTGCTGAACAGAGCAATCTCTAAAGTAGGAAATAACAGGAAGGCTTAGAGGCATATGGAACCCATTAGAAATGGCATGTTTGCAGGGACAGATTATAAATTGGATCAACTAGAAAAGCATTTGAAAAAAGCCTGCCTACAATTCCATCTTGTGTGAACTGTCTCAATCCAGCTGAAGTATGTTTCTAACCAGAGACTTCACTTTTCCATCATTTCTTCATTTTACCGCATTCAGAAAATGCCCATAAGCGATAACAGTAGAAGCCCCACATACTGTAAAACCCACCCTGAAGCAGAGGGAATGGGGAGAGGAACAAATGCCACACTCACATAGACACCATAATATACAACTACTACACCTCCAACATTTGCTGTAACCAGAAAGACACCATTTCAAAGGTTTAACAGGGACATAACACACATTTGTGCAGATCCCAAAGCTCTTCATGCCTGAATGCTAGACATGTGGCTTGCTGCACAAGCCCAAAGTGACGTGTGCTAGGGTGCTCTCCTGCAACCCCACACTTCTTGGGAGTGTGGATTTGGACTCCACCTCTGCCTTGCAGCTACTAAAGCCTGACTGCTAACTTCCCTGTTTTATACAGAGGGAATGGATTTCAACCTAAGAAAATAACAACCAGTCATTTGTTACCATCAGACATGCAAACCAAACTTAGCTAAGCTGATTACGGTAATGTCATAGCCAAGAGCAATGTTCAAATTGACATGGGAGAAGGAAGACTTGTGATATTCTCAGTACTACGAGCTGTCTATTTTTGTGAAATCTCGTGTTTCCTAATTACCATAATACTCTACGAATTAGCTAATACCAATGTACAATCACTCACACCAGCCTGGGTCTGCAGCCTCCCATTCCACGGTGCTTACAGGGAATGCTAATCTGTCTTGAGAAGTTTGTCTGCAACAAAAATGGTGTCAGGCAGCTTCTTTGTAATAATCAGCCTCACCCCAGGATAAGGAAAACCTTAAAATGCCACTGAGCAGAATTCACAGTGGAGTAAATTTCATGCTACAGGCATGCAGGCAGCTGCAAATTTGTCCTCCCAAGTTGTGACTCATAACACGCCCTCTCACCCCACACGTCACATCCATAATCTGTGCTGGATCCACACAGATTCTCAGTATGAACCTGGCATGGTAAAATAGTACAGCTATGGAGATGCCCTGATTTAACCTGAGAGGAAGGAAGCAGTTCCTAGAGAAGGTTAATTTTCCATCCACCCAACCCTTTCCAGCAACACTCCAATTAAGGCCCAAAGGAGTTGCATAGGTGATGTTGGATGTCAGGTATGATAAATGCTGCAATACCTGAGTGAAAATGCTAGTAGACATGAAACAGGACCTTCTGTGCTAACCCCATGGTGTGTGCTTCACACCCCAGTATTTTTCTCTCTGTGTTTATTTATGGGCAGATTTTGAAAAAGAAAGCAAATTATCCTAAAATGGGAACAGATGGGGCCTGCCTATTATCCCAAATCATTCTATGACAGAATAAAAACAAGCAAGGCTCAAGTGTGACAACCTGCAGTGCAAGACACTAAGCAGACCCCGCTGACAAGAAATACCTTATTGCTGAAGAGACTCAAGCCGGCTCCCCTTTAATGTACTTCAGCAGAGTTACTTCTAGTTTGCAACAGTAAGAGTAAGGAAAGGAATCACCCTTTGTGTGCGACAAACACAGCTGAGACTCAAACTTTGGTTTTTGGGCATAAAGAAAACAGAAAGCCAAGTAGGAGCAGTTTTAAACTTTCCACAGCTACAAACTGCTCTTTCATGCATGATACATACAATTACTGCATGCTTAAATCCTGGATTACTGGGACAATAGGTTGTAGCAGCTTTAATCCAAGTGAGTCATTAAGCTGTGCCACTTCAGTAGGAATCTGCATAGATAAAAAGTGCCTGCATATCATACAGTCCATCTGTGTAACACACAGTCCATACAGCCCAGCTCCAGTAATTAACCAAACTACACTTCCTCGTGAACATATTGCTACCATGTGTGTACATTAGCATCTTGGCAATATTATCTTTTTGTGAAAAGATTGAAAGTATTAGTGCCAATGTGGTAAATCTGTCTATGTCTGTCTGTACGTCTAAGCCTTATGGCTGTTCACAGGGATTGTCTCTTTCTCTCTCTCTGCCTTGTATTAGACTACCAACTGCTTTGGAAACTTCTTTTTCCATTTCAAATGCATTTTTTGCTTCCATAGTGAGATAAAAACCCCAGGAGATGACTAGCAAGACCCTTGCATCTGAGGCAAGGCTAACAAAGGAGATCTGTTAGCTGTTGATGATGGTGAGCAGAGTTGGAAAGCTTAGAGGGAAAAAGGCAGTTGCCATCCAGCGCAAACCAGGTTGTCAGATTGCACTCTTCAGAGAGGCAACCATACAAATCTGCTGGGAGGCTTCAGTGGCTTATCAGCCTCAACATACAAGCTGAGAAAGAGAAAAGGAATGTGTTACAAGGAAGCTTGCTGGTAGATTTCAATTTACAGTTCAGTGACAAACTCCAAAACTTGAAGGAACCTAGTCAAAACCAGAGTGTTCCAGAGACTCTGAACTAAACCCTGAAACACTGAAGAGTAACAGAAGAAAGCTGAGGCAGGAAAACATACTCTGTTCATTTCTCTGATCTCTGCAAGTATATCTATACTGCATAATGGATGAAAACCTCTGAAAGACAGTAACCAACCTGAAATCCTCACACCCCAGCACACTACAGTGTAGATTTACCATCTCAGACTAGTCTAGCCCTGCAGAGCAGCCAGCTTAAATATGACCAGCATATTGCTCACGTGTTTCTAGGACTAAATACAGCAAGAGACAGTTTGGATATCCAAAATACAGACAGGCTATTTCTTACATTGTACAGGACTAGTATCAAAACCTTTGTAAAGCCTGCAGATGACCTGTGGGATCTAGGGCCCTAGCTCTCAAATAGTCCTCTGGAAAACATGCTTATTCTACTGGGGAGTCTAGAGAAAGTGAGAGCAACAAAAACTGTGGAACTACAACTGAGATGACATTGTCTCACTCGTCTCACAGGAGAAAGTCCTAAACAGAGGACCTGAACCTCCACATGGCAACCACAAAGGTGAGATGCAGCTGTCTGGAGCCTGGTTCATCTCAGGAAGCCTGGGAGAGGTGGGTATGTGGAGTCCACATTCAGCAATGTGGTCTGGACCCAGCAGCATGGGCTTTACCAAGGTTGTAACACCACTATCCTATACTCTAATTAAAAAACATAAATAAATACATTACCCACAAATGTTTTGCCATAGAACTGACAGAAAGCTTATAAAAGCACAAAGGAAGCAGTAGTCATGCTGTTCAGTCATGTAACTAAAGTATCACAAAAAAACCCTGAACACTATTTGGTACATCATTGCTCCCAAGCTGCAAATATACATGCCATGTTTTACTACTAGGAAATAAATGGAAAAAATGTGTAGGGAAAATCCAAATAAACCCTGCCTAAAGTTTTAGTAAATTGTGCCAGAATTATGCTTTGACATTACCTGCTAATCAGTGCTTTGAGAATTCCCTCCATTGTTCCTTGTGATTTCTCTAAACAGAAAGATACACGTTAGGAAAAACATTTTAATAAATGGAATTCTAATTAAAATGAAGGTTGTGATCCAAAGCAGTCATCTCAGATTTTGTACATGCTAACTAGGATGACCAGTAGGTAGCCAGTTAATTTTTAATTTTTCGTGGACTCCCAAAAATGGGACAAAAAGCCCCAAAATAAAACTGTTTACAGAATGAAAATAGCACACTCCTTCCACTCCCAAAATGAATGTGTCTATACATTTATGTTTTTGGAGACTCTCTCAAATTTGAGATATACTCACCTACGTGCCTCCGGGAATTGCAGTGTCAGAGCCTCAGGCTTTCAGCCTCCTCATGACAAGGCAGCTCTCAGCCCATCTCCACCTCCAACCTTGTACAGCGATCATGGAGTACCTACAAAGTCACAGTTGACTGAAGTTTGTCATGCTACATCACAGGAGATATAACGCAAATAAGGAAAGAACAGCAAAATGAGATAGGAAAAACCCAGACTCATACATGGGAACATAGAAGCTGGGCAGATGCAAACGCACAACAAAATGACATGATACATTATGATGAGACCAATCACAAAAAAAAGTAGCTTATTTCTATTAAACCCAAAATGAATTAGACTTTTTTTTTACAGTTTTACCTGGGAAAATTCAAAAGCTTTCTGCCTTCAATTTTACAGTATTCCAGCTGAAGTGTTTTGGTTTTGCTCTGATTTGTTATTTTAGGAGGAAAGGGAGAAGAAAAAAAACACCACTCAGACCTAGGAGTGTATCATTGAATCATAGTCATAGAACAGTTAGGGTTGGAAAGGACCTTAAAATCACCTAGTTCCAACCCCCCTGCCATAAGCAGGGACATCTCACATTAAACTATGTCACCCAAGGCTCTGTCCAACCTGGCCTTGAACACTGACAGGCATGGAACATTCACAACTTCCTTGGGAAACCCATTCGAGTGCCTCACCACCCTAACAGGAAAGAATTTCTTCCTTATATCCAATCTAAAGTTCCCCTGTTTAACGGATTTGAACCCGTTACCCCTTCTCATATCACTACGGTCCCTAATGAAGAGTCCATCCCCAGCATCCCTATAGGCCCATTGAAGTTGAAGTCCCCCATGAGAACAAGGGCCTGTGAGCATGAGACTGTTCCTATCTCTCTGTAGAGCACTTCATCTGCAGAGTCCTCTTGATCAGACAGTCTATAACAGATCCCCACAGTAATGTCTCCCATCGCTGTTCTCCCTGACCCACAAACTCTCTGTTCACTGCTCATCTGTCCCCAGACAGAGTTCCATACTCTCCAGCCTATCCCTAACATAAATAGCAACTCCCCCTCCCTGTCTGCCAGGCCTGTCTTTTCTAAAGAGCCTGTAACCTTCCATTCCAACACTCCAGTCATAGGAGCCATCCCACCATGTTTCTGTGATGTCTATTATACCATACCCCCATAGATGTGCACACATCTCNGAGCCTGTAACCTTCCATTCCAACACTCCAGTCATAGGAGCCATCCCACCATGTTTCTGTGATGTCTATTATACCATACCCCCATAGATGTGCACACATCTCTAATTCCTCTTGTTTGTTCCCCATACCATGGGCATTTGTATAGAGGCATCTGAGCCGAGCTCCAAATGAAGCCTGCTCATTGACTCGAATGGCTGGAATATCTCTACATTGCTCCAAGCATTTGTTATAGGTGCTGGCAACTGACTGGGAGTGCTGGGATGGAATGATGTCCCCATTCCACAACACATCTAGTTTAAAGCATCCTTGACCAGTCTGGTAAGCCTCCTACCAAACCACTCTTCCTCTTCATTGTCAGACCAGCTCCACCAGCCCTCAGTAGACCTGGCCTCCTAAATTGAGTCCCATGTTCTAGATACCCAAACCGCTGACTCTGGCACCACCATCCTAACCATTTATTACCCTGGCCAATCCTCCCAGCCTTTCTAAGGTCCTCCCCTGTATCCCGGAGAACTGATGAAAAGACAATCTGAGCTCCAGAGCCCCTGACCACCTCTTCCAGGGCTCTGTGGTCCTTCTTTATGTTCTCCAGGCTCCTGCTGTCAATATCACTAACACCCACATGGATCAGTAGATGTGGGTAATAGTCAGCGGGACTCACTAGACCAGGCAGCCTCTCTGCAACATCCCTGATCCATGCCCCTGGTAGGCAACACACCTCCCTTGAGACTGGGTCAGGCCAACAGATGGGTGCCTCTGTGCAAAGTAGAGTCCCCTACCACTGTGACCCACAGCTTTTTCCTGGCAGCACCAGTAGAGATCTTCTTTACTGGTGTATCAGCCGATGTTGCATCATCAGCATCATGTTGGTGCATCATGTTGCGAGTGTGTTTCCTCGTTAGGCCCCTGCAGAACTGCAAAGCTTTTCTGGGTGGGGACAACAGATTTAGGAGGAAGCCCCTTGCTTTTACCTGTCTTAGTTTTGGGGTTTTTCTGTTTGGTGGGTTTTGCTTTTGTTTGGTGGGTTTTTTTGTTGGTTTTTTTTCTTTTTTTTTTTTTTT
>NDXB01014570.1:378-17098 GCA_002631895.1 Agapornis roseicollis
AAAAAAAAAAAAAAAAAAGTCAGACTAGTGAATCTGCTAAGACTGGCTGTCAGAAAAACTGTAAGTGTTTGGTTTCTAAATCTGACAAATACACTAGATTCAGGAAAAAAAATCAGGATGCTGTAGTAAAAATTGAAAGCTGAGTAGGAGTGACAGCTTGGCATTGAAGTTTTAACATTTCAATAATCTACCTTATAACAATACTCACTAGCCACTGATGTTGGTTGCTTAAAATTCTATCAAGATCATAAGTAGGACAAAGCTACACTGCAAAAAGATCCCAGAGGAAGTGCTTCCCCAGCCGGTATGGCCACACATGGGGGCAGGTCTTACACGGGGAATATGAGTCCAAACCCAGTGAGACATTTTCTTTGCAATAGGAGTTAAACTTTGGCACAGCAAAGCACTGTAACCACAGAAGAGGAAGTACAATACTCCTGAGCAGTAGTCCTTGATTTGGGAATGGTGAGAGAATTCCTCAACAGCCATATCTCATGGTTGAGAAAGCTGCAGACAGGAATCTAGAGATAGTAGAAATATATATATAAAGTAAACTCTCCAAAAACTAACACTATCATTTTTATACAGCATTATACCTTTTTTTTATGTATGACTTCCTGGGATTCTCTCCATGGAAAATTGTACATTTGTTATTATTTAAAGCAGGGGAATCATTGACATGTGTGCATAGCTGCTCCTCAGAATTGTAGTGCACAGCAGCATCTCTAAAAAAGTGTTTGTGGGAAGTACTTGATTATGCTTAATATTAAAATTTTACAAAGTTATATGGTGTAAGTGCTTTTTCTGATTTAGGTTGTATCATATCTACTACCTTTCTGAGAAAAAAAGTGTGCCTGAACTTCTAAAAGGATCATAAAATCCTAGAATCACCGAGTGGTTTTGGTTGGAAAGGACCTTAGAGCTCATCCAGTTCTAACCCCCTGCCATGGACAGGGACACCTTCCACTAGACAAGGTTGCTCTAAGCCCTGTCCAACCTGGCCTTGAACACTGCCAGCGATGGGACAGCCACAGCTGTCCAAAAAAGCAAGCATCAGTTTCTTCTTAATCAGCAGTTCCTGTTTAGAAGACACAGTAGAGCATCAGGAAGCAAGATGTCTGAGAGCTCAAAAATGTACACAGTATTTTATGTTATGTTGGACACAGCATTTAGAATATGCATAAATGCACAAATGACTTCTCAAAATAATGTACTATCTGTTAAAACATCTGAAACTAATACAGTTATACACAAGCATTAAAAAGAAAAGAAGTTCTAGTGTGCTCAGATGCTGGTTCTAAGAGAACACAGAAGAAAGCATATTTCACTGAGGAAATGAGGAAATGAGGAAATGGTTTTGCATGTGGAATTTTTAATAGTGACTAACTTGTTACACTCCCACCAATCAAGTGAATTTAGCACTGCTAAAACACACAGGACTGGCAAAAAACAAGCATAAAGTCTTTTTCATATTAGTGAATCAGATTTTCCTGGATGTTTTCCAGTTCATATTGTACATGACTCTATGAAAAGCAGCAACTGGTTATTGTGGTTTAACCCCTGCCAGCAGCTAAGAAATACAGCCACTTTCTCGACTCCTCCCGGTGGGATGGGGGAAGAGAATCAGAAGAGTAAAAGTGAGAAAAGTCATGGATTGAAAAAAAAAAAGACAGTTTAATATGTAAAGCAAAAGCTGCACACACAAGCAAAGCAAGATCAAGGATTCACCCATCACTTCTCATTGGCAGGCAGGTGTTCAGCCATAGAATCTTAGAATCATAGAATAGTTAAGGTTGGAAGTGACCGTAAGATCATCTACTTCCAACCCCCCTGACATAAGCAGGGACACCTCACACTAAACCATGTCACCCAAGGCTTCATCCAATCTGGCCTTGAACACTGCCAGGGATGGAGCACTCACAATATCCCTGCCCAACCCATTCCAGCATGTCACCACCCTAACAGGAAAGAATTTCTTCCTTAGATCCAATCTAAACCTCCCCTCTTTAAGTTTGAACCCATTACCCCTTGTCCTGTCACTACAGTCCCTAATGAACAGTCCCTCCCCAGCATTCCTATAGGCCCCCTTCAGATACTGGAAGGCTGCTAGGAGGTCTCCACACAGTCTTCACTTCCCCCGGCTGACCAGCCCCAACTCTCTCAGTCTGTCTTTGTATGGGAGATACTCCAGTCCCCTGATCATCCTCATGGCCTCCTCTGGACTTGTTCCAACAGCTCCATGTCCTTTTTATGCTGAGGACACCAGAACTGCACACAATACTCCTGTTGAGGTCTCTGGAGAGCAGAGTAGAGGGGCAGGATCACCTCCTTCAACCTGCTGGTCATGCTCCTTTTGATGCAGCCCAGGATACAGTTGGCTATCTGGGCTGCAAGCGTACACTGCAGTCAGCTCATGTTCATTTTCTCACGAGCGTGTTGAGGTCCCTCTGGATGGCATTCCTTCCCTCCAGCGTATACACCCAACCACACAGCTTGGTGTCATCGGCAAACTTGCTGAGGGCGCACTCAATTCCACTGTCCATGGCAGCCACAAAGATGTTGAACAGGACCGGTCCCAACACCGATCCCTGAGGGACACCACTTGTCACTGGCTTCCAGCCAGACACTAAGCCATTGACCACAACTCTTTGCGTGCAGCCATCCAGCCAGTTCTTTATCCACCGAGTGCCCCACCCATTAAATTGATGCCTCTCTAATTTAGAGACAAGGATGTCGTGTGGGACAGTGTCGAACGCTTTGCACAAGTCCAGGTAGATAACGTCAACTGCTCTACCCCTCTCCATCAACTCTGCAGCCCCATCGTAGAAGGCCATCAAATTGGTCAGGCAGGATTTCCCCATAGTGAAGCCATGCTGGCTGCCACCAACCACCTGGTTGTTTTTCATGTGCCTTAGCATACCTTCCAGGAGAATCTGCTCCAAGATTTTGGCAGGCACAAAGGTGAGACTGACTGGTCTGTAATTCCCCGGGTCATCCATTTTCCCCTTCTTGAAAATGGGGGTTATATTTCCCCTTTTCCAGTCGTCGGGAACTTCACCTGATTGCCATGATCTCTCAAATACGGACAGTGGCTTAGCAACTTCATTCGCCAGCTCCTTCAGGACCCACGGATGGATTTCATCAGGTCCATGGACTTGAGTATGTTCATGTTCTTAAGATGGTCTCGAACCAGATCCTCTCCCACAGTGGGCCCAAGGTCTTCATTCTCACAGTCCATGCGTCTCACTTCCAAGACGTGGGTGGTGCAGTCAGAGCCTTTCCCGTTCAAGACCGAGGCAAAGAAGTTATTCAGAACCTCAACCTTCTCCAAATCCTGCATAGCCAGTTCATCCGATAGCTTCCGGAGGGGGCCTAAGTTGTTCCTGGTCCACCTTTTATTTGCAATATACCTGTAGAATCCCTTCTTGTTATCCTTAACATCCCTAGCTAAGTTTAATTCTAACTGGGCCTTAGTTTTCCTTATGTGGTCCCTAGCTTCCCACATAACATCCCTGTATTGATCACAGGCTGCCTGTCCTTGCTTCCACCTTTTATAAGCCTCTTTCTTCCTTCGAATTTTTCTCAGCAGCTCCTTATCCATCCAAGGAGGTCTCCTGGCCCTCCTGCTGCACTTCCTTCTAGTTGGGATGCAACACTCCTGAGCTTGTAGCAGGTGATCTTTGAATATCATCCAGCAGTCTCGGGTGCCCCTGCCCTTTAAGGCTATATCCCATGGAACCTTACTAAGCAGGTTTCTGAAGAGGCCAAAGTCTGCTCTCTTGCAGTCCAGGGCAGTGAGTTTGCTGCACGCTCTTCTCACCGTCCTGAGGATTTCGAATTCTACCATCTCATGATCACTGCATCCAAGGCTGCCCTGGAGCATCACATTTCCAACGAGCCCTTCCCTGTTGGTGAGCACGAGGTCAAGCAGGGCACCTCTCCTTGTCAGCTCCTCTATTACTTGCAGAAGGAAGTTGTCTTCCACACAATCGAGGAACCTCCTGGATCGCTTGTGCCGGGCTGTGCCGTTGCTCCAACAGATGTCTGGGTGGTTGAAGTCCCCCATGAGAACAAGGGCCTGCGAGCTTGAGGCTTTTCCTATTTCTTCGTGGAGTGCTTCATCCACAGAGTCCTCTTGATCAGGAGGTCTGTAACAGATCCCCACAGTAATGTCTCCCATCGCTGTTCTCCCTTTAACCTTGACTCACAAACTCTCTGTTAACTGCTCACCTGTCCCCAGAGAGTGTTCCATAGTCTCCAGCCTATCCCTAACATAAAGGGCAACTCCCCCTCCCTGCCTACCAGGCCTGTCCTTCCTAAAGAGCCTGTAACCTTCCATTCCAACACTCCAGTCATAGGAGCCATCCCACCATGCTTCTGTGATGCCTATTATATCATACCCCTGAAGATAGGCACACATGTCTAATTCCTCTTGCTTGTTTTCCATACTATGGGCGTTTGTATAGAAACACCTGAGCCGAGCTCCAAATGAGGCCAGCTCATTAGCTGGAGCAGCTGGAAAGTTGCTGTGCTGCTCCAAGCATTTTTTATAGGTGGTAGCAACCAACTGGGTGTGTTGGGATGGACCAACGCTCCCCTCCCCCTGTACATGTAGCTTAAAGCATCCTTGACAAGTCTGGCAAGCCTCTTACCAAGCCCACTCTTCCCTTTATTTATCAGAGCATGTCCACCAGCCCCTAGTAGACCTGACCTTCAAACTCCAGTCCCGTTTTCAAGGTACCCAAACCCTTGACCATGACACCACTCTTGTAACCATTTATTAACCTGTCCAATCCTCCTGGATTTTTTAAGGTCCTCCCCTGTATCCTGGAGAACGGATGAAAAAACAACCTGAGCTCCAGAGCCCCTAACCACCTCTTCCAGAGCTCTGTAGTCCTTCTTTATGTCCTCCAGGCTACTACTATCTGCGTCCCTAGCACCCACATGGATCACTAGAAGTGGGTAATAGTCCATGGGACTTACCAGAGCAGGCAGCNTACGTCCCTAGCACCCACATGGATCACCAGAAGGAGGGTAATAGTCCATGGGACTTACCAGAGCAGGCAGCCTCTCCACAACATCCCTGATCCATGCTCCGGGTAGGCAACAGACCTCCCTCGAGACTGGATCAGGCCAACAGATGGGTGCCTCCCTGCCTTTCAAAGCAGAGTCGCCCACTACTAAGACCCACCGCTTTTTCCTTACAGCACCATTAGATACCTTCTTAACCAGTGCCCCACCCAGTTGTTCCCGATGCAAGCACGTTTCCTCACTAGCCCCCTGCAGGACTGCGAAACTGTTCTGGGTGGGGACAACAGATGTAGGAGGAAGCCCCTTGCTTTTAACTGTCCTCTTCCTCCTTCTTGTGTTGGCTTTCTTCATTACTAATTGCCATCTTCCTGCATTGGCAGCCTCCTTGCTCCCTTCTTCCAGAGGAGAAACTTGAGGCTCCCACACAGTTTGATCTTGGAGCAAACAGTCCTGCTCCCTCTCAGCTTACCTGACATTGCAGCCTGTTAAGTGCATCCCACAGCTCAGCCACCTGCTGCAGCAGGACCTCCACCAGTGAGCACTGAGTACAGCCCTGCCCATTCTGCCCTGCAGCCTCCCCTTTCATCGGCTCTGTCTGGGTGCCTATGCTGGCCACTGCTGGGGCAGCCAGAGCAGAGCTCCCAGACCTTACCTTGCTCATACGGCAATTCCCAGGACAGCAGAGCTCCATCATGTGGAACAGCAACTTTGGAGGATAAACACCATCAAGCCTAACATCTTCCATTTGTTCTTCCCCCAGCTCTATATGCTGAGCATAACATCCTGTGGTATGGAACATTCCTTTGGTCTGTTGGGGTCATCTGTCCCAGCTGTGTCCCTTCCCAGCCTCTTGAGCAACCCTAGCCCATTCACTGGTGGGGTGGGGTAAGGGAGAGAAAAGGTGTCGACCATGAAATGCAGCAGATGACTTGTCATACTGCCATGATTTGGGAGTTGCTGTGATGGGAGTGTTTTGAGACTGAAGCACTGAGAAAATAGTAAAACTTCAGGGAAGTATGAATTTAGCAACTAAATACTCTATCAACAATTGCAGATCATATCTAAATCCAACATACTAATTAAGCCTTGAGTAAATGATACCTTGATACCAACATCCTCTGATCCTCACAGAAATTTTTAGCCTTTGTGACTAAGATGGCCCAACTTGTCTTCAAAGGGGGAAGTTAAAACCAAACTGCTCTCTTCTTTCCTTCCCAAGCATTCACTCTGTATCCTTGGTGTTTATATGCAACTATTTCATTGACTGAGACCAGCCTGGTCCCCTTTTTCATAGGTTCTGCATTCTGCAGGTGTTACCTTGTAAATGATGGTCTGTTCCAGCTTCTTAAAGTGGGTGATGCCTGTTTGGATGCTGGATGCTGCTCATATGATTCCTTTGAGAAGCTCTAGGCTATGAAATGTTTGGGGTTTTTTTCAAGCCAATATGTTCAAATATTTCACCTTATATCCAAAGTCAAGTGGTTCTGTAACATTTCCAGCTCCAAGACAGACAAAGTTAAGCTTCACAAATAGTTTTTCATACTGCATGTGTTTTAGATAGGTCAAAATACAGCTATTAGTCCCAAAAAATAAGATTCTTTGCAACCTTTAAAATGTCAGTACATTTATTTCTCAGGTGTGTACAACCTGAGTTTCGCAAATCATTTTTAATACTTCTACATTGCTAGAACCAAACTAAGGGAATTTCACATTTTTAGGAAGTCAGCAATGGTCTGTTAAAAATTCCTTATCTGGACTTACATGCAACTCAAACTTAGTGATGACAGAAAAAAAAATGAGAGGTATCACTGTAGTCTAAATTTTCATTATCTTTTATGTCTATGTCTATGAGCATGAAATTTATTTTTGCATAGATGTGACTGGCAATTGAAAGTTGCCCTTTCTTTTTTCCTTTTATTTTCCCTGTCTTTTCTTTATGATTCCCTTCTCCTTTCCCTGTCCTTCCTCTCTCCCCTCTTTTCCTTAAGCTTCCTAGTCCTGTCCTTGTCTTAACCTTCCACTTTCACCTCTCCTAAGTGTTCCCCTTTCCTCATTCTTGCAGTCTGTCCCTCTCCCTTCCTCCTTCTGCTTCTCTCCTCCTTTTTCTCCCTCTGCAGTTATTACATAGAAACTATAACACTTTTGGCATCTTTAAGAAACAAACAAAAACCCCCTTTTCTTTATGAAGGAAACACCTGCCTGAGACAAAAATACAACTAAAGAACTTAATTAAGACATTTTTCTTAGATGAATAGAGCATTATTATATCTGCAGTCATACAAATTCTCACATAGCTGCAAAGGAAATGAAAGATTAAGCATCTGGTAGTAACTCACAGATAACGTATGTACAAAAGAAAAGTAGTGAGTGTTAGTCATAAAACTAAAATAATCTTTTGCTATGGAAAGGGGTAGGTTATTCACAAAAATACTGCTGCAAATTATCTGCCACCCATTTTGGAAAATTATTTTTTTTTCCACAGATGCAGTGAATTTCATCTATATATGACATAATTACATAGCTGTATTTAATATAAACAAAAAATCACCTGCAGTTTCTGATTTTGTGGTCTAGAACCAGGTGACTGAAAGACATCAAGACTATTCTGACAGCTGCTTCAAAGAATTCCTACAATTTCTCTGAATTTTGTCATTTATAATTAATTGACTTTAAATATTATTTTAGCTTACATTTCTGAAACAGAAGTATTATTCAGCACTATTTCCAAGGTATTTACAAGCTTAACGTACAGCAATACTAGCCAGCGTATTAATACATTTTACTGAAAGGTTTTTTTGTCTTATATTCTCAAGTTTGAGCAATTGTGAGAACTGGAGTTGTTTAGCCTGGAGAAAAGGAGACTCAGAGGTGACCTTGTCACTCTCTACAACTTCTTGAAAGGAGGTTGTAGACAGGTGGGGGTTGGTCTCTTTCACCAGGCATCAGCGGACAGAACGAGAGGACACAGTGTCAAACTGCACCAAGGAAGGTACAGGTTGGATATTAGGAAGAAGTTTTTCACTGAAAGAATAATAAAATATTGGAATAGTCTGCCCAGAGAGGTGGTGGAGTCACCATCCCTGGATGTGTTTAAAAAAAAAGACTGGATATAGAACTTGATGACATGGTTTAGTGGAGGCATAGGGCATTGGTTGGACTTGATGATCTTAGAGGTCCCTTCCAACCTGGTGATTCTGTGATTCTGTGAAGTTTTGCAGAACTTAGTATTTTGTAAAGCAATCAAATTTTGTTCTTGTACTATATAGCTACCACTAAAGGGTAAGGTATTACTGTTAATTAAGGTAGGAGCCTGTGTTTTTGCTTAGGAATATTTGCTTCTAGTCAATGTTTCCTGGTGCTAACAAAACAAAAGGCTTGGAACAGCAATGACACTGAAATCAAAGGAAATAAGAGTGTATGAAAACGCTTTCCAGAACTTTTTGAAACTTATAATCTTTTACTATTTAGAAACTGAGGTTACTGGAAATCAAATAATCATAATATGAACATCAGTATAGCATGATTTTTATTAGAAGGACAAGGGATTATTTTGAAAGGGAAAAAAAAGTGTTGCTGCTAATGAAAGTCCACTGTCTTATTCATCAACTAGATGATCTTAAGGCCCTTTCCAACCCTAATTATTCTATGATTCTATAATCAAAACTCTATGTCTTGGGGGTGACCACACAGACACACACATGTTATATGAAAGCAGGATAAAAACCAGAAGGTCCAGCTAAGCAGCTGTAAACTTGATGGCATTTTGTTAGGTCTCATATCATGAGAGCAACCTCTTTCTTCTTCCACCAGGAAAGAAAAAAGACTAAAAGAAAAAGGAAAGGAGGGGGAGGGGGGAGAATCTATTTTCCTATTGAAAAGGGAGCTATCTCTTCACTAGAACAGTTTGATTGTATTTTATTATTTTTTTTTTCATTTAACAATTTCCCACCCCTAGGGTATCAGGAGCTGATTTAGTGTGACTGAGGACAAGGTAACTATATGAAATGCTTTATTCTGTACTCCAGTTTTGAAGCAAAGCCCTGATGCAGTGTTTTTTCTGTATCAACATACTTTTGTCGACATTCTCCCACCCAAGTCACTGGAGTGAGTGGGTCTATTGCCAGTGTAGTCAGTTCTGAATCCCTTGAAAGGCTTTATGTCCCCTGCATGGAGAGACAGCCTGTTAGTTGATAATGTGTTAGTAACATTACTACAGTTACAAAAAAACTGCATAAAATACTTTAATATCCACAATACCATTCCCTGTTCTTTGGACTACTTGAAGTAGACACCTTATTCACCCCACTGTCATGGGTCTCCATCTCCTCTTTGTGGTGGACAGAAGTGGCTGCAGCAGAAACAGTTTGAGGGTTTCCAGCACTTTGCCACATCACCCTTTCTGCTTGCCCTGCTGTGTGACACTGTTAGCAACCCAGAGGCTGTGTTTAGTTGTTCAGTGTTGTGCTTTGTTGGGTATATGTATTTTAACTTCCATACACTTTCTACACCTCAAAAGGGCCCAAATACCAAAGCTTCCTTCAGAAATTGTGTGAATTCTTTGTGTGCAGTTGGGAACAAAAATAACCCTTTGAGATAATTTTGGTGTTTGTAATTCTGCTTTTTAAAATAAATCCAGAAGATGGAGAATAAGCATTCACTCCCTAAGATGTCTGCACATGCATGCTAAAAAGGCAGTAGAAAATCATTACTCTAAACAGCATGTAAATGTTTCACAGAGCAGCAATTGCTTGTTCAAGGTATCTGGAAAATATTTATATGTCAAATGCACTTGCAATCATGAAGTGTATTTTGTGCATTCATCACAAAAATGAAGTGACATATTTCTCAGATATCTTCACAGCATAATTCACAGTCACATTTACTCAAGGTTCTTTTTTTTTTTCATTTTATCCAGACAGTACAAGACAGTGATAATGTCATGGTTTAAATCCAGCCCCGCAGCTCGTTCACTCACTCAACCCCCTTTCTTGTCCTCCCCTGCTTCCAGAGGGATGGGGGGAGAATCGAAAGAATGCAACTCCCACAGGTTGAGATAAGAACAGTCCAGTAACTAAGGTATAACACAAATCACTACTGCTACCACCACTAATAATAATAATAAAGGAAAAGAATACAGCATCACATCAACCACCAACAGATAACTCACAACACCCCACCAGCACCGACCGAATGCCTCCAACAAACCACCCCGAGAGAACTCGCCCTTCCGGATCACTCCCAGTTACCTCCTGGGCATGACGTGTTATGGTATGGAATACCTCTTTGGTCAGTTTGGGTCCTGTCCCTCCTTCCTCCCGGCCTCCCCTCCTCCCTGGCAGAGCATGAGACTCACAAAGTCCTTTGTCAAAACATTTGAGCAGTAACTTAACTNGTCCTGTCCCTCCTTCCTCCCGGCCTCCCCTCCTCCCTGGCAGAGCATGAGACTCACAAAGTCCTTTGTCAAAACATTTGAGCAGTAACTAAAAACATTGCTCTTATCAGTTTTGTTCCCAAGCCACTACTCAAAACACAGTGCTGCACCAGCTGCTAAGAAGGTGAAAAACTGCTATTGCTGAACCCAGGACAGATAATTTCTGACTTTCACATATACTTTCTATTCATACCTAAGCTCTAGATTTCATCTGGTACCAACCTAATATTGATAATGTTGTTAGTTTCTGTTACTTGTAATTTTGTATTATGTTAAGAAACAGAATCTGAAATGAACATACATGAAAAAGCGTTCAGACATTAAAGTTTTTGTCTCAGTTGAAGAGGTCAAGTACTTGTAAATCTTTGACAGAACTGAAGCAGCACAAATGCACTGGAGTGTCAGTGGTCCAGAAACACAGTGCATTTAGTGGGAGAAGAGCAAGGTAGTTCTTAGGCCTTAGCATTGCAAAAAGCTGTAGCAGCTTGTAAAACTCATAGAAAAAAAATTGGCCATAACCAACAATGTAACATATGATTCAAGCAACCCTAGTAAGAAAAAATAAAAATTAAAACTACTTAAGTAGGACAGAATATGTGCTGATAAAATGTAAGGTGTCAAAAAATATTCTCAAAAAACCTAAAAAAAGAGTAATTCTAATCTAACAATGGCTAGATAGTTAACTACTGTCATAATCCCTGCCTTACTCTGAGTATGGAGCAAGGTCAGATATTCTTAACCTTGTTTTTTTCTTGGAGGTATTTTGATATTTTTATTACAAATGATGCAATAGGCAAAAAATGGATGAAAATGAACACCATAGGTCTTTAATTTCAAAATAATTTTAGCTTCAGCAAGTAATACAGAAGCAGAGACCATCCAACGAAGTGATTTAACCAAGACTGAAATGGAAGGGAAAGAATACTAGGCCAGGAACTCCTACCTTTAATATTTTTGTGCTTAAATCTATAAATTAAAAAAGAGTACCTGAAAAGTAATTTCCCTTCATGAAATTAGCATTGTTGACACAGCATATCATTGTGTGTGGTCAGCAGTTTCATATTACAGTTTACATTCTATATTCAGAACTGACTGAGTTCTTTTAAAATGATATTTATTAAATGGCAACCTCTTTTCTTACATTCTTTCGATTCTCTTTCCCATCTGTTGTACTTTGAACCCAGCCAGGCAGCACGTTCACTCACTCAACACCCCCCCCTTCTGGCCCTCCCCTCTTTCCTCCCCCGCTCCCAGAGGAGTGGGAGGAAAGATGAGCCAAAGAACTCCCACTGGTCAGATAACAACAGTCCACTAACCAAGGTACAACACAAATCACTATCGCTATCACCAACAATAATAACAACGACAAGGAAAACAAGGGAAGAGGGTATGATACCACCTGCCAAAAAAGACCGGGAAGTTCCCCCTCCTTCCGGGTAACTCCCAGTTACCTCCTGGGCATGACGTGCTATGGTATGGAATACCTCTTTGGTCAGTTTGGGTTCTGTCCCTCCTTTCTCCCGGCCCCCCCTTCTCCCCGGCAGAGCATGAGGCTCACAGAGTCCTCAGTCAGGGCAAACATCGCTCAGCAACAACCAAAAACATCGGCTTATCAGCCTTGTTCCCGGGCTAAGTCAAAACACCAGCTACTAAAGAGAAGAAAAACTGACTGCAACTGCTGAATCCAGGACACCATCCCTCTGGGAGAGGGGAGAGGAAGGGTTGGGGGGGAGTGAGTGAGCAGCTGCACAGTTCTGAGTTACCTGCTGGGCTTAAACCACAACAAGCACCCACCAATATCCTGAACATTTAAAGTGTGGTGAAATTGCAATGATTATACTAACAACACAGAATGAAATACCTACATGGTTTGAGCTGGCAGGGACCTTAATGTTCATCTAGTTCCAACCCTCTGCCATGGGCAGGGACACTTTCCACTAGACCAGGTTGCCCAAAGCCCTGTCCATACTGGCCCTGAACACTTCCAGGATGGGTTATTCACAACTTCTCTGGGGAAAATATTGTAGACAATTTTAGTTTTGGAAGCATGAGAGCTCTTACAGTCTTTCTAGCTTCTTTAATTCTTCTGAATAGTCAGATACCTCTTTTTCACATTGTTCTGTTCTTAGCTGCTGCCACACTTAGACTTTGCAAGTTTTTAGAGCTTGGTAACTGCCCACTCAGATGGTGAATGGTCCTGAAGACAGATGCCTGAAGCAGATGACTGAAGTGCTCAGACACTGCTCTAAGTTGTGTTTATATCTGCTGTGCTGAAGTTCTGCTTCTGGAACCGTAGTCTCACAAATGAGGGTATTCCTCACACCTATGGCTGGTAAAGGCTCAGAAGTAAGTCTTTGGATGATCAATCAAGCAATCATCCCTTAGGATGAATGCTTTGTTTTAAAACTTTGTCATAGAGATGATCCCTAAAATCCCTAAAATTCTTGTCACTCACTATAAAAAAGATTACTTTTATTACAACAACAAATTAAATGCATCTGACAAAAAAAAACTCTTGAAGGAGAGAAGATGCCTGTCAGTGAATTTTCACATCCGAGTTTTTATCTTTTAATAGCACAATTTTTAAATTAGCTTATTAAAGGGTTTGTTATGTCAGTGCTCAGATCTCTTAGAAGGAGAGTTATCTTCATGTGAGACAGCTCTGCAGTTAAAAAGTTCATTTAGGAAATGAAGGACTTAAAGAAACTTAGTTATTGTGAATTCCAAATCACATTCAGACCTGCTCCCAACTCCAGTTTATTTTTTTACATTAAATATTCAGCATCTGTGAGATTAAATGTAATCCAGGCATCATAAGCAAGTGATTTCAATAAATACTGAATATTTCCCTTCTTATTTTGCCTGGTGAAAAATTAACCTCACAGTCTATAAATAACCTGCCTGCTTCTCTTTAAATACAGAAACCCATGTACTCAAGAAATTGCAGACACCTACGTTCCTGCCATTTCACTAAGTATTAGGCATTTTTCTCATTTTGGCAGACATGTCAAGTTTCTAGTGCACAAATTTAAAAATATCAGCCTTTGCATTTTCAGATCATTCTGAAATGCCCATATCATCTGAAGTACTAGTTGTCTTATAACTTACACTTTCTTGAATTAGATTTCTATTTTAGTGCTCCTCTGATTGATAGAATATTAATAAGGACTAATGTGAAAATAATGTGATACACCAGCAGCAAAGAGGTATTTTGTTTAAATAATAAGCTAATTGACAGTAAATCGAATTGTAAAGTAATGGCAATACAATGTATTTTTTCAACAAAAATACAATTCCATTTGTATTTTGTTTTTATGGTAAATTCACATAATCTGTTTGCTCTCCAAAATTTGCTCTCCAAAATAATTGCTAGTAATTGTTTTTAATAAACCAGTAAGTAAGACTTTGTCCTGGGTTCAGCAGTTGCAGTCAACTAACTGTTGCTAACAACTAATTGTTGCCACATTTTTAGTTCTATAACAGGTCTAAATTTGCCCAGAGAAGCTGTGTCTGCCCCATCCCTGGCAATGCTCAAGGCCAGGTTCAATCGGGATTGAAGCAACCTGGTCTAGTAGATATCCCTGACTGGCAGGGGGCTGAAACTGGATGAGTTTTAAGATCCCTTCCAACACAGTCTGGTCTGTGATTCTATGAATCTGATTCTTATTAAGTTTAGGACAACTTTCTTTCCAACCCTAACTATTCTATGATTCTATTCTGTGATTCTAACTTAAAGAAGTATAGTATAGTTATTAATGTTCAGTGTTGCTAGGCAGCAGAACCTTTCAGCAGTGTGCAAGGGTGGTCTGAAAAAGAGGCTTACCCCTTATTAGGAAGGCTTGCAGCTACTATGATTAATAACGTTAGAGATTCTTGCTTATGATTTTCAGTAACAGTGCAAAGCATCCAGAAGAATTATCTAGCTGTCAGAGTTAGACTAATCTGTGCAAACTGCATGTTTGATTTGTTATTGAAGCACTACCTACTTGCATTAATTAATACTATGTTTGAATATTTTTAGTCTCACACTCAGCAATCATTTTCTAAGCATCTGATTTAGAAAATTATTTTTCAGAGAAACAAGTTCGTAACTGGTTGAGGATTTCAAGAATTCCATGAAGCTAAAAAGTCGCCTACATGAGATTGAAAAATCTCCCTTGTTTCATAATAAACCAGAGGATCCATACCCTGAATTTATAGTTATTTATTTATATTAACTTATTTATTTAGATGAATATATATTTATATATTTTTATTCATATAAATGAATTTTTTTACCCTGAGTATACATTGCATCAGATTTTCAAGTTAGAGACAGTACGACATAAAAAAAATTTTAAATCAGCTATATTTCTACCACTTATTTTGCTTAACCAGAATAAGATTCAGATTTGTTTCACTTTACTATGGAACAAAATGTCTTTCACTTCATATCATAATCAGAACAAAATTTATTTGTTTTCAAGATTTATTGAAGTATATCAAATCAGGCAACTGCAACATTGCCACTGAATTCAGTACAATAGTGCTTGAAAATGTAGCAAGTATACATATTTCTTGGTTTCATGTATATTCTTTAATTCATATACTCCAAGCACAGCAAGAAATCTTGGTTGCACAGAAAAGGAAAGGAGGCAGATGCCCTCAGTCCGTAAGTATAAATAAGTGCTATTTACAGTGTATAACACCTTTTGATGAGTGTTTTTGATGCAGAAAAGCTAATGCCAACCCTGCTTTTCAAATCAAAACCTTAGAAAGTTTAGGAGGATACTGTACACAAGATAAATTTTTGAACAGTTGAATTCCACACTGAAAAAATAGAAATAATTACATTTTGAATTGAAAGCAATGGTCACTTCTTGTCATTGATACATGTTCACCAAATAATGATTTCTGTTTCTGTTGAGAACTCATTGACAGATATTAGCACAGGCTTCTGCCTCTGCTTTTAGCTCCTGAGTTGAGTAAAAAATTATATTTCTGTAGAATATAAGGATTAAAAAGCTCATTTCTAATAAGTGTTAAGTAATATATATAGGGATAGGAATACACATATAGTGTAGGAACAGTTTAATATCCTATATCCATGTAATACATAGCTAAGTTATAGAATTAGATGAGAAAAAGATCCCTGTCTCTCTTTTGATAGTTCATATTTTTCTATGAATGCAGCTGAACTAGGCTAAACAAACACAGTGGATAAGAATGGTAGACTAATGAACAAATACACCAATGTGTAACCCAGTACTGCAGTGTCAGTTAGGCTTTGCAGAGAGCTGGGTATCTCAAATCTCAAACAGGTTTGACAAATCTAGGGTTATTAGAGGACAATATGAAAAACTAGGAATGCAGAACATCTTTCTTAGAAGAAAACAATATAGTGGGTTTGGTGTAATGGGCAAACAATAAGAAAGCTCTAAACCCAGAAGTGTTTACAGAAGTTAAAGTGAGATTCTGTCTTTTTGCTGTCTCAGAAGACAAGAGTAAATGGTCTTCAAAACCCATAACAAAACAATGTGAAAATATTTCCTATAATGTATAATTTCTACTGTATAACTGATTGCTACAGAAAAATATGTAGTAGCATGACTTAACTAGTAGTTAGACATAAAAAAACCCTAATTCAACTAGGATATGCCCTAACATGTGTCTCGTCTTAGTTACAATGTATCGATGGAGTCTTTCACACCAGCATGATTTGGATTCTGTTAGCATCCTCAAAAATATCTTGCCCTGTTCATTGTCAAAGGTTTTACTTCTCTGAAACCAAATTAAGTGACATCAGGCCTGATCCTTTCTTGCAGATCCCATGGTCAAAGTACCTCTGAAAAATTCTTAGTGTTTGCAAACGGAGTACAAATGCCACAGAATACTGTGTTTTGGTAAGTCTAGGACACCTCAAAATTTTCATGAGACCCCCAGAATACTGCTCAGAGAAGCCCAGTTAGTTGAACTGTCTTCCAAAATAAAATACAGTATTAAAAGACAAATTTTAGCACTTACAAGGGGAAAATCCCTGTTGACTGAAGTTTGGTGTGTTTTTTCTGTCAGCAGGTGCCCTTTCCCTCTACCCTGCACCAAAATAATGATTGATCATTAAACATCTGTCTAAGCTGAAACCTAGAATTTAACCATCTTGTTGGTACTGTCTGTGTTTCTCTTGGAGCAGGAAGTGCACAATACAACAGAAAGAATGTTTTAAGTTTTTAGGAAGAAATAAGTTTATTGGAGAAGGGCGGGGGGGGGGGGGGGGGAGAG
>NDXB01014571.1:8903-29712 GCA_002631895.1 Agapornis roseicollis
TTTTTTTTTTTTTTTTTAATTTAGAGCTTTTTAACTTTCAGTTCACAACGGGAAACCAGTTTGAAATCCCAAATTCTCACAGGACAGGGAAGTTGCTTTCTTGTCCACCACTAGAAATAGCTCCCAGGAGTTTATTGATGTTAGGAAAAATGGAATAATGAAAAGATAGTAACTGGAAGTATGTTACTTTCAGCATATAGCTCCATTTTAATGCTTAGCACAAGCCAGCATGCCAAAGATATAATTTGTCAGAAAATGAAGTCCCCTCTTTGTCATCTTGAATTTCTATTTAATTTGAGTTTCTAAATATATTTCATCTTATTGTTCCACTGGAATACAAAGTCTGGATATTTTGGAATACTGATCTCAGGAGTGAAGCAGTTGACCTAAAAGTTTTTTAAATGGAATTTCAACAGTATTTCATGACCTGAAATAAATGTTGCATTAATATTGTCACCATTTGAGCAAGTAAGATTATACTACAAAAGACTGTAATTTATATGTTCATTAAAGTCTATCAAGAACCTGATTCTGTGTGTGTCTGCGCATGTGTGTGTGTGTGTAGCACCCACTGTGATTTGCCATATGGTTTTATTGATATATTAGAGAACACTGTATTATGAGTATTATGGGAATACTGTATTATAAGTAACAAAAACTATGTAGTTCTTTTTTAGATAACAGCTAATGTATCTATTGATCTGTTGTACAAACCAAATTTGTTTATTTGATACTAACAGTCTGAAGGATATTTATGGCATCTCTGAAGTCAGTTAGTCTCTAACTGTGACTGCAGCTCTAAGAAATGGTAACGAAGGGACTTAAAACTCATTTTAAGTGCTCCCCCCAAGGGACATGGGCTATTTATTTCATAGTGTAGCAGTAAAACCTGTAATTTTATCTCTAGACCTTCTGCAAGAAGGAACTGCCTATTGCCTGGGAAGATTTCTTACTCTGATGTTTAAAAACATCTTACTCCAAACCTGTGTTAGTACAAACTACTGGTTCAGTAATATCCAGGACATTATTATTAGTCTCCTGAGGATGTCACTTTAAGAAAAAAATTGCATGCATGGATTTGAAAGATGGATCTCTGAAAGTGACAAACAGCAGAAAGTATGCCAAGATTTTAGGTAAGATTGTTAATGACCAGGATGTCAGTGCAGCAGTTGGAAATCCGTAGAAAACTCAAACAATGTCTCTATAGATGGTGTGTGGGTATTTCCATTTAATAAGCGATTTAAATACAATTGTGTGGTTATATTTTAGAACCTCTTTAGAAGAAATAGCATTTGCACTGAGCTAGCACAGGGCGTGTACCTTTGCACACATATGCACACTCTCTGAATTAATGAAAAAGGTAAGGATTGATTTTCCACTTACCAGATGAGGGTAATAACGTATGCCACAGCTAGCAATTGTATCTATAATGTTAGCCTACTGTTTGGAAAATATTTACTAGTACATTTCAATGTTGTTTTACTTCAGCAGACAGTACTCAAGGGTGAAAGTTCTCAGAACCGGCCACTGCTCAAAAGATATTTTACCATGAGCAGTATCCTGCTAGAATTCTTTACTAGAAACACAGATGTCAAGCCAGTGGTCTCTGCAAAACAGCATTCTGATTTTGTGCTCACTGCATTTAAACATGCAAAAAAAAAACAATTTTGGACTTTCTGATAGAAAGCATTACAGGGAGGATTTTGATTTCAATGTATTTTGTTTAAAACAGTCTCTGTATCTTCTTTAGCATCAGGTGACATTTAATGTCANCATGCAAAAAAAAACAATTTTGGACTTTCTGATAGAAAGCATTACAGGGAGGATTTTGATTTCAATGTATTTTGTTTAAAACAGTCTCTGTATCTTCTTTAGCATCAGGTGACATTTAATGTCATCTTTTTTGTGCCTCATGACTGCCTCATGACTGAAAATCCATTAACATCCTCTTGTTAAAAAAAAAAAAAAAGAAAGAAAAAAAGGCACAGAAACACTATTTCAGTTCTGATTACCCCTGAAAAGCAGAAAATTTGACATGTCAGCATTTCCTGAAACATTATTTTCTTAAATTGTTACATTTAAGAAAATACTACATTTCAAATAGCTGTCAGTAAGAGAAACAGAACTAGGAAAGGGACAACAGAATGTGTAAGAAGCCAGTCATCATTTTTCTGTTTGTATCAGACTAATCACAGTCAAACAGTTTGTTAACACTGTAATTACAACTTCCAGAAGTGACCAGCCCTTCCCCACCTTGTCCTAACATGCACAACAACCTCAACAACCCAGCCAGAAGTTAGGCAGACTTTAATTCTGAGGACTCCTCCCTTACTTTCAGCATAGGTATTGATATCCTGTGTTGTCATTGATCTGATGGCAGCACATGCCACTGTAATTTTTATTTACCTTTGCACAGATCATGAATATCTGATGCTTTCTTTACTATGTTAGCTTGCGACATCCATTCATGGTCTCAGCATAGCTTCTAAGAAGTAATCTCACCTGTCCCATAACCAAGCTCTCGTATAGCACTGCAGCACACAGTTGGGAAAAAAATTATTTGGGAAAAAGCCCATCTCTGGCAAACACTTTATTTGATATATGTCCAAGTGATTGTTTTATCCTGGCAGTGAGCTGGATAATCACACTCTCCCTTCCCACTCTTGTGCAGAACAGTGACAGTAACCTGTGCTGTAAGCTGAATACTTTGCAGGCATGAGGTGAAATATAAGGGGCAAACCTCAGAAGGTTGAGAAGTCAGGTATCAAAGAGCTGGGTGCCCACCTGCTGCAAAATAAAAGCTTCTGGCTCAAAGAGCTGAGTTTTAGAGTACAGGAGGAAATAAAAACTGAATTCTGAGCTGCAATTGCTTGGATTGGAAATTCATACTTCTGAGAGCTGGTGTTCCAAATTCACTGAAGACTGAGATGAGTTATGTTCAATCATAATCCCAACAAAGTAAGAACATGAGATAATAAGTCTAAGATTTGGCAAAGTGTTTTTCCCTGGGTTTTGCCAAATTCGGATTACAGTTTATATAATCATAATGAAAAATACAGTGCAAAATATTGGGTAAACTCTTTCAAAGAAACGTCTGCTTAGATTATTATGTCAAAGCCATGTTCTGCGCTGTAAGTGAAATAAAAATAGCATGTGGCACTCCTGGGTAGTAATATTGCCTTACTGGATGTTTCTAGAGTAGAGTTCCTCCCTTTTAAGGATGTGGCATGTTGGTATTGAGGACCTGAAAGCTGGAAACTTGTTCTGCAAGTGGAGCTTTCTGTGACACTTTTCCTGTGTGGGAAGCAACAGACAGAGGTGAAACAAAAGGTCCATCACCATCCTTTGAAACACTGCTGAAATCAACTCTAGCTTCTTAGATCGGAATTTGTGATAGAATGTGCATTATGAGACTGAAGAAACATATTGTAGCTTTGCAAATACTGTATGGCAGCTTTATTTCAAATTAACTCTTAATGGGTCAACTCCAGACAGTCTCTTGGCAGTCAGTTGAGTCACTAACACTAGAATGTACAATCTGTGATTTTCTCTTAAACAGGGTTACAGAACAGCCTGATCTGCTTTTTGTGTTCTACATGGGGACTGCTCTGGTCCATCTGAAACATGATCTGTGTTATAAACTACATCTGCCCTTAAAGAGAAATCTCAGGCTTAACAAGGCAACCTGTTTAACAAAGATGAGATACTGAAGACACATTGTAGACACCTAAAGTTGTTGGGAGAAGTTGATGCAGGAAGGTGATAGGCATTTAGCTGGCATCTCACTGTGGCCTAGTCAGTGAATTTGGGTTATTCCAAACAGCATAAAAAAAATTCCCCTATGCCACTCAAGTGTCCCTTGAAGGTTTGTCATGTAAGCATAGACACCACCTGACTCAATATATGAATATGATAAGGACAAAGTCTGAATGGGAATAGCCACAAATGGATGACTCCTTACACAGTATTGATTTTCTGTTTATACCAGCATGCCTTGGCTAAAGATGTGTCTGGGATCCTGTAACTACTATTAGATTCGTTTAATGTGCAACATATTCTGCATCATGCTATTTCCAAGTTTAGCCAATAGGCCTGTGCTTATTTCAATGAATGCCTTTCTTTGCGTGAAATATTGCACAAATGCCATTTATTGCTATGTGCTTGATTCTTTGCAGGGCTTCAAGACTATGATTTAATATCTTAGATTGTCTAAACAAAGCCCTACTTAAAATTTGCTCAGGTTTGCTTAGAAACTCAGAAGCCCTGTAATTATAGGGAGAACTTGAAGGAGAAAGCAGTTTCATTAACACCAGAACTGCTGTTTATGGCCATGAACTGTGTAAAACTGCAGTTTCAGAAATCATGCTGAAATAGCGCTGAAGCGCACCCAGTAAGCCGAAGCTGTAAAGAAGTGGTACTTCCATGTAACCCCAAGGTTCAGACCCATTGTTTTCATGTGTGGCTTCTTCAAGGCTGTATGACTCGATTTACAATGTCTGAAGTACAGCTGATGCAGCACCCCCTGCTGGTTGCTCTAGCGAAGGAGCAGAGAAGTCAGTGCAGAGCAGAACTGCCGATGGTGTCCTGAGATGTCAGTGGGGGTTCATCCTGTAGATGCTGGGCTGTGGTGGCCTCCTTTCTCTTTGGCTACCTGATAATTTTCTTTTTATTAGGGATATAAACCTACTTATATACTTAGAAATATACCCTTCTTGGCATGGACTTTTCGTCTTCCCAAATAATTGTAATTAGGGATGTGCATTCTCTACTACATTGTGTGGGGTTTTTTAATAGTGCCTTCGAAGGATGCCAGATTGACAGTGAGGAGGCTTCAGGTCCTCTCTTTATCCACAGAGCCATTTCTGCCATTTGGGTTCTGAGCAAGTATTATTTGCACATATTTAACTTCAATGAGACCAGTACCCGTGCACAGCAGCTAATGTTGGGGAGAAACAATGAGCTGGATTCTGTACTGTTTGTTTGTTTGTGTTCATATTGAAGATGAGGAAAGTGAAACTTCATTAAATTGAATTAAATTTTATAACAGTCAAATGATTTAGGTGATAAAGGGGGACAGAGACAGAAAACGTCGAATTTTAATAGTGATAACCTGTAAGCAGTGCTTTATCTTGCTGCTGCTGTTGTAAGGACTAGTAATTGCAGCTGTCTAGACACAGGAACAGATGCAAGGTAGAGCTTTATTATATCAGACATTTGCCCTACTATGATACAGTCTAATTGCCCAGAAAATATATTTCTACATGAATTATTTCTAATTTGATTTGAACTAGACCAACTGTTGTATTTGCTGAACTTTATCAAGTGATAAAACAGAGCACTAAATTTCAAAACAGTTTCTGTTATCAATCTTTATAGAGAAAAGGATGAATTAATTGAAACTTAAAATGGCACGCTGTTTTCCAGCAAATAAAACAGTTTTCTTTCTTGCTAATTAAATTTTTGTTATTTCTTTCACCTGTGTGGCTTGATTAGGAAAAACAACCCTAATGCTAATTTGTGGTTTATTAAGATGTTTGCTAGTGTTCTATGAAAATATTTGAAACTGCAAGTTTAAAAAGTGCTTAGAAATCATGCCATTGTGAGAGATGTGAGGAATTCAGTTTGGTTACTTGAAAATGTTGATCATTTAAATAAAATGTTTGGGTGTTTTTTCTTTCCAGTCGATTTTGTTTTCTTCCAAGAGTATCAGCACAGAATCCTGAATTTGTCAGCAAAACCTGATAACCATTTTGTGTATTTCAAGAGAGTCTAAATCAACTGTCTACTGAAAATGGATAATCAATGTGAAAAAAGGTAACTCTTTGGATGCCCAGGTCTGTTGTTTTAAGAAGATGAGATTTTGTTGTGAGGTGTTTCTGTTCATTTTGCAGTTTGTTTCCATATGTTTGTCCTATTTTATTTTCATATTTTTAGAAGTGTTTAGGAAATGCAGGGGAATATCTCAGTGCCTTTCACATGAAATGGTAATAGTAACTCGCTTCCTCCTCCTCCCCATCCCCCCCAAAGCAGAGCATACTACTGAAATTATTTAAATTGACTGAGCCTTTTAAGCAAGTAAACACATTTTAACTAGTTTTTTTTTCCCAATCCTTCCATTCATGCCTACTATAGAAATTAGCCTTCACTCTTCCTTCACTTACACATGGATACACACACTTGCATGGACACAAGAAAAATTTCTTTTCTCCTGTCAGCATTCCTACCCAACAATAGTTAGATTAGTGGAAATGAGGGCCTCCGCAGAGAAAGGACATTCAGCCACAGAAGGCTCCCTGCAGGAACAGCTGGTAGGGGTTAATGGCTGTTGAACCTCACAGCCAGGGCCTATTCTGTATTGTGTGTTCAGCTCCTGGGAAGGAGGGAGACTTGTGACAGCTTCTGGGGTGCATGGGATCGGAGGTATAGCAGTTAGGTCAGAGACGTAGTGTTCGGGGGGAAAAGGCTAGCCGGGAATTGCAATAAAAATGAACTCTGCAGCAGGGACAGCGGAGGCTTGAAATCTGCAAAAATTGGGCGCAAATTGCCATGGGGAAACAGTAAAGGATTATTCAGTAACGTGGCTTCTAACCTTTTAACAACTGCGATATGAATTAAAAGAACAATTGGAGGGAGATGGGGGATGAATAATTCATATCTGAAAGTGGATGAAATCCAAGTCAGAGCTAAACATGCACTGCTAATGTATGTTATTTACGTTTGTACACTAACCCCTTAGAGTTCAGCTCTTCGGATTATGGTGCAGACACTGTGGCTGCCGTACCAAGCATATCAGTCAGGAGGCACGAGTGATCATTCAGTGCTCAGCATGCTTAAGCTTAAATAGAGGGTGATTAATAAGTATATGTTTCCCTTCAAAGTAAGTGTGTTTCCCACACCATCATGGCATGCAGAAGGCCCCCTCCTTCTTAGAGGACTGGCAGGTGATGTGTTGGAGGGTCAGGTCTCTTCTGGGGACCGGAGGGCTCCTGGGGTGGCTCCTCCGCTGCCTGCTTGTGCCCAGCACACACCAGGAAAGAAACTCTCAACAAAGTTGTGAATCTATGAATTATTTGATGGGCTGAAAAGATCACTTCTGGGAAAACACTGAGATGTTCCTGCCCTCCCCATCCTCTCCCACCCCTCCTCATTTCAGGATAGTTTGGCAGGATGCTGTGGTTTTAAAGCGACCTTAGAGGGAGCTGCATTTCCCCTCTGACAGCTGGCTCCTTTCCATACAGGAGAAAACTTCCTAAATTTAAAGACCTAGCATAAAATGACAAAACCCCTCCAAATTAGATAGACCAGTTCTGTATGGAAACCTCCTCTTGCTCTGCCTACCATAGCAGTAACGTTTCTATTTGTTTCACTGCTCTTTGAGTATGCAAATGCCTGAATTCAGTAATATTAAAATTTGAGCAGTTGGGCTTTTTATACATGTAAATTATAGCAAGGGAAAAGCAAGTTTGCTGGTAAAGCAGCTCTTTTTCCCTAAATCCACTACGCACATTTCACTTTTAGATAAGATATGGAGGTGGTGGGAGACACCAACACAGATTTCACCTGGTGGAGCTTGGGTGAAAAAGTTCAGTTGTAATTATCATTCCCTGGTTTTGTTTGCTTAATCTCAAACTTTAAAACCACTTAGATAGTTTTGCCTTATGTTTTTCTACTCTCTGTGAGTTTGCTTAAAGAAAAAAAAAAGAGAACAAGGGAAAAAAATGTTCTGTTGAGATCCTCACCAGCAGCAGAAGCATGAAAGATTCTGTCAGCGAGCTCCCAGTGAGTCCTTTGAAAGCAATGCAGATGCAATACACTCATTAAAGTTCTTCTATTTGGATTGTAATGGCTCAATGAAAACGTATGAACTACTGCCTGAGACCTTTTAAGAATATTTAAGATGCACTGAAGTGTGTCATGCCTTAGTACACCTTGACACAGTATCGCAGCCCCCAGAATGAGGATTGAGAAGTACAGGTAAAAACAACAACAGAAACATAACAGAACAATAACAAAAATGCCTCTCTGAAGTACTGACACTGACAGCTGGATAGAATAAGCAAAAGAAATCACAAAAATTACTTGCAGGCAGGAATAAATGAGGCTTCCAAGCACTCATGAGAGAGCGTGAAGAATATTTATCCTGTTTTATGTTGTGGATACTGAAATACTGAGTATAAGTGAGTTACCCAGACACACACAGCAAGGCAGTAGCACCTGCCACCACAAACTTCAGTCATGCCTTCTGCCAGGCTTGGCAGGTGTGCCTCTAAAATACCCTTTTTTTCACATATTCTGATATGTCCTCTGTCCAAATGAAGGCCCCATTCTACAAACAGTCCTGTGCATGAACTGATTCCAGACTGTACCTAAGCATGTTGTTGATCCTGATTCCCAAAGCTGTACTCAAATTTATAGAGCATACAGATCCTCAAATTAGAGGTTGATACTTGGAACCGGGGAAAATTTCTGCACTCGAATGTCCATACTTTAGGTGACTAAATTGCTTGGAAATAGTGAGGATGGACCATGAAACTGGAAAGAGAAACAGGCAAATCAGCATACCTGGGCTAAGACTTCTGAATGCATTTCAGTTCATAGATAATTTTTTACACTTATAATAAACATCTGAAAACAAGGCTGGCTCAACTTAACTATAACTTAGAACAGCAGAGTTAGCAGGTGTGCTTGTAATAAGATGCATTCAAACTCCCATTTCTTTCAAAAGGGAAAGTAAGTATAGGGAATTTGTTGACCTCTTTGTGTTATTCATGTTGCCAGCATAAAAACACAAAAAGGTGCAAAATTAAGAACTCAGAAGGGAATTATTCTGATGACAGACTCTCACACTGAGGGTTTGTTACATTTAGTAAACTCTTGATCTCCTCAAAGCGTATAAGCTGATTTCAATAGTCTGTTGTCACATTATTTTAAATATAGATAATTCAGTTTTATGAAACAAATTTAATAAAAGATGCTGTTTACAAAACTGTGATGCCATTTTTAAAGCTACCATTTTAAATTTTATATGTGATATTCTGTACAGGATGTGCTATTGAAAGGGTTAAGCTTTTCTGACTTTCAGATACAATGAAATTATGACAGGAAGAAAATTGTACCATTTTAGCATGAAAATGCTTGTACAAATACTGTCGTTCCTTCCTTCTTACTTTCTTTATAATGCCTCAACGATAGCTAAGATGACAGACATTTGACAGGTATCTGTAAGCATACAACCCAGGCAGCTCATTAAAGTTTTTCTTTCTATGCATCAGCTTTCACAAAGGCAAAAACCCATTAGCATTGACTATTTTGCAGATTAGAAGAATTAAGGGCTTCAAACGTTGGCTTATACCAAGCAATGTCATTTGTGAAGTGATGTTTGCTTTATTATTTCCCTTTCTCTCCCTCTGAAACCAGACTGACATGACTTTAGCTCAACGTAGGGCGTAATGTGCAAACCAAAGGACTGGCTCACCGATGAAAAGAAACACATTCCCTTTTATACATGACTGGAATGGCAAAAAGGGGAGACTTTACATGTACTATTTAGGCTCATTAGAGTACTGATTATGATGGTTCTCCGGTGTAATCTTTAATCGACTTTGACACTAGATTTGCCCCGTTACAAATCCTGTCATGCAAATTAAGTCATTTGTGTTGTTTGATATGGAAAGATCTGCTATGAAATGAAAGATTAGTTCACAGATGAGGCACCAGAGACTCCTGCCCTTGTGCACCATGCAACTGATTACAAGGATGAGAGCATCCATTTTTACACTGCTGTTAACATTTAGGAAAGATGATTAAATTAATGTAGTTTATTTCCTTCTTATTGCATGCAGTTATTTTAAATAAGAATTCATAACCCTTGTTTTTATGATATACAAAACTGGCAAAGCTGTTTAAATGTCATACCACCATTTTAAATAGGGAAACATACTTTTGGAGGTAATGTGGGTGATGGGTTGGGCATTTTTATTTTGGTATGCCTTGAATGAGATACAGGACTTTGTTCTTTTTTTTCAATTAGTGATCACATGGAAGAGACTTTGCAACCATGTAAAAAACAGCAATGAAAAACTACTGCAAATTTTCATGTGCTAAAAATCCACCCTTTTGACTCACAATGTATAGGTTGTATTTTACTATTTCTGTTACTGTTTCCTATTGACTATATGTATCTTGGATTGGTTATACTGGCTTGATAGGAAAGCACTCCTTAAAGAATAAGGGGACTTTCCTACTTAAAAACAGAACGAGAAGCAAATGCTGCACATAGGCCTATTAAATATGCATTTAAGTAAAAGTTAGGTTGCTGATGCATGTCTCCAGGCCAGCCAGCTGTTTAAAGATTTTAAGACCTCTTATGGCCAACTTGCAGTGTTTGGTTGGCATGGTACAGTTCATATACCTGGCCTTGATTTAGGTAGGAAATCCTTTCCTAGTGACAAAGAGTATCAAAGTCTTTAAAAGGATCTTCTGTACTCTTGCACCAGATTATTTGATATGCTTGAGGCATTTCAGATGTGTAGCTATCATTAACAGCTCCCTCTTATGAAAAAAAAAAATCATGTTTATGTTTGAAGCAGGAGACCACCTAATTTCTCTGAGAGAGTGGGAACCGTGGATATCTCCATAATTTCAGACTGATATAGCCTGAATCGAAACAAACCAAAATAAACGGCAAAATATTCATTATTTTCTGTTTTCATTAAGCATTCTCAACAAAGAAACATCTGTGCAATATTTTTGTATGTTGCTATAGCTATATGGGATGGACATACAGAATGTGCCTAAAACCATGGCTGGGAATATGTTCTTTAAAACAATTAATTATTAAAAATCTCTAATTAAACATCCTCTTGTCTTGGCCATTCTCTTTCTCTCTCTCATTTATAAACTCTATTTACTCTGTCCTCTTAAAAAGTATATGTTAAAAGAAAGCAGCACTACATTTTGTCATTGTATTTTGCCTTAACATGAATATTTCATATGATCTGAGTGTTCTTCTATTGTTTGAATGAATATGAATGCTGCATTTACTAAGTTTCCCTTAAAAGTTCATGACACAAGCTGGACTTATCCTTGGAAAGATTATTCAAAATATATTTGGGTAATTTAAATATTTCAGTCTTTGGGTTCAACACACCTATTTTCCTACTTGACTGTTCCAAGATTTTGTGTGCTCATTTTTTTACAGATGAGTAGTGATAGATACTTCTGAGTTACTGAAAAAAGCTTTAAGGATTAAACAATTTTTCATGGGAACCTTGGAGAAGAGACTGCACAAGATGTAGCTGCAAAAACTTGACAGATATTACAAATTTCAGACCACCGATGACTTCAACAAGCAACTGAATGTTTTACTTCATCAGTGATTGAACAATGAAATAACTGAAACCTGTCGAAGCTAACTTTATTTTAATACAGTATGTTGAGGTTTACAGGGCTGACTTTGTGTCAGGTGACAGTCTTGATGAATGTAAAAAATGCATCACAACAATTTACCCCAAAATCCTAATTTTTCTATCAATTTTATTTTCCACTTTATGTCAGTGAACCCCTAAAATCCATCTTTTTTTAAAGTCAGGGTTTTAATGTGCTATATTTAAAAAGATTTATATGTTTTAACAGAAACTGTGATGGTAGAACTTTAAGTTCTGATAAGGATAATATAATGTAGTTAACATTTGAAAATTGCAAACATTAGCCGTATGTTCTGTATTATTACTGTACAGTTATTGTATTAGTATAAAATAGGTTGGAACATGCTTTTATAAAGATTCAAAATACAAATGTACACACTTTCACAAAGCAATCCTTACAATTCAAAGGCATTAGATATCTATCAACATATTTTAAGTACTGCATCTCTTTCTTAGTCCTGTTTGAAAGAAATATATAAACTTCTATTAGCCAAAATACCACAGGACTTACATAAAGGATGCAAATGTACCACATTTTTCTCTCCAGGCTCGTTTGCCCTTACTGCTCAATGTTCCCTGCATTACAGTAATGGAGTCCATATAATGTAATAAGAAAAAGGTGTACTTTAATTAACCAAGTCATGCTATGAATAAACGCTGCTATAAATCACTTCTCTTTATTTGCATTTATAAATTGTGTATATTAGCAATTTATATTAAGTTCATTGAAGTGTCTTAAGGTGTTTTTTTAGTAATGTGAAGCCATGTCTGGTTGGAGGAATTCTTGAGACATTAATATGTTCAACTACTGCACTGGCTGGTTGGATATAAGAATTAATGAGAAGACTGCTGGTATACAAGGGTTTTTTAAACCCCAAGATAGAAATCAGAGTATATTAGTTAGACCTATTAAGCTATCTTACCAGTTCTCTGACAAAAATATTGGAAGCTCTATCACTTAAATCTATTTAAAACCAGTTTGGTTTAAATGGATTTTCCTGGTAGTATGGTAGGTTAGGTTGTTTAGCAAATTTTTCCTCCTGTGAGGTTACAAGTCTATTAATGGCATCCTAAGCATTACAGCCCATGTTTTCCAGATCCAGACCCAAAAGGACACAGAGATTTTCAAAAGCATTAAAATTGTTTAGATGCTTAATTTTGTTAATTTTGAGATAAGCATATGTGGCCCTAAAGTGTCTTTTGCTAAGTATACAGGTCCAGGACACCAATGTGTGGGCAGCTATGCCAAAGTCTGTAGAATTCTCAAAAATGGGTTGAGCTATTGGTATGAGTAAGAGCTCACATGCAAGTTACCATAGAATTAAAGAATCACAAGAATAGTTTGGGTTGGAAAGGACCTTAAGATAATCCAGTTCCAACCCACCTGCCATGAGCAAGGACACCATACACTAAACCATGTCACCCAAGACTCCGTCCATCCTGGACTTGAACACTTCCAGTGATGGAGCATTCACAATTTCTCTGGTCAACATATTCCAGTACCTCACCACCCTCACTCTAAAGAACTTCTTCCTTACATCCAACCTAAACTTCCCCCGTTTAAGTTTAAACCCGTTCCGTCTTATTCTGTCACTGCAGTCCCTAATGAAGAGTCCCTCTCCAGCATCCTTGCAGGCCCCCTTCAGATGCTGGAAGGCTGCTATGAGGTCTCCATGCAGCCTTCTCTTCTCCAAGCTAAACAGCCCCAACTTTTTCAGCCTGTCTTCATACAGGAGGTACTTGAGCTCCCTTATCATCCTCATGGCCTTCCTCTGGATTTGCTCAAACAACTCCATGTCACCTCTGGTATCGCCATGATCAAATAACTGCACGTGGTACAAGAGCCTTTATTGATAGGGTCTGAACACACAGATTCATTTACAGGGAAACCCCGCAGAGGTGCCCAGTGTGTGACCGCCATGGGCAGGGACATCCCCTTGGGCCTCCTGGGCACAGGCACTGCCTCAGGGCCAGCACCCAAAGGCCTTTCTCCAAGGCATGCTAGGTGAAGGGGCAGCAGCAGCAGCAGGGCTGCAGTGGGCAGGGCTGTGAGGGCCCCATCACCCCCGTGTCGCAATGCCAGCACCCACCAACACAGCATCACAGTGCTCTGGGGCACTATAAAGCCCAGTGCTCTCCCCCCAGTGCTCTGGAGCTCCAGCACCAGGCACTGGAAGGGTTCTTGTCCCCAAGGGAGGTCAGGTCAGTGGCATTTTGCTGTTGCTGGAAGCCCCAGTGATGGCTGCAGTTAGAGGCAGAAAAGGGAGTGCCAGTGTCCCCTTCTCCTCTTTTAGGCATAACCAGCCCATGGACCCAGAGCAGGTCTTGCTCACATGTTCAAGGAGTAGCCAATCCCCAGCACTGAGGTCAGGAAGGAATTTTCCCCCAGAGCAGATTGGCACCAGTCCCCAAGGGATTTTTGCCTTCCTCTGAGCACTGAGCATGACTTGTCAGGGCTCCTCTGGTCCTGGAGCTCTGTGTTATCGCCTGGTGCTCATGCACCATGAAGGTGACCCCTCGTGTCCTGCAGCTGGGGGGCAGAGAAGGCTTTTTTGTGCCCAGGCTGGACTAGCCATTGTCCCCAGGGTTTTTTGCCTCCTCCTCCACCGAGCACAGCCCCTTCATGGGGCTCCTTTGGGCTCTTGTAGCTCGTGCTCTGCACAGGTGGCCTTCATGCCCCACATCCTGTGGGAGGAAGCCTTCTGCACTTCAGGGTGGCCTCAGCATGGCCCTGGGGCTTGTTGCTTCTCCTTGTAGCATTGAGCAACCCCCTTGTCAGGCCTTTCCTGGTGCACTCTGGCTGGATTCTTGCCCTGCTCTCACCTCACCATGACAGGGCTCCTGCCCCTGCTTTCCTTTGTCAGGCTGCAAGGGAGGTGGTTTCAAGATAAACTGAAGGATGTGTCAGCCTGCTGCTGGCTACACAAGTGCCTCGTTTTAATGCTTGTGTGCTTCAGCTCTACAAGGTTTAGAAAAAGAAAATAGAATCTAAACTAGACTAGAGTAAGATTAACTAACTGAAACTAACCTAAACCAACCTAAGCTAAACAAACCTAACTAAACCAGCCTAAATTAACCTCACCTAACCTAACCTAACCAAAACTACAATAAAATAACTTTATTTATAAGTAAATAAAATACTCTTTCCACCTGTAACCTGACTTGTGTCTGATTTGTGTCTGAATGGAATGGAATGAGATGGAATAGAATGGAAGGAGATTGAAAGAAATGTAGTCCATTTAATGGTAGCAATGTTTGTCTATTTTCATGGGTGTTTCTTGGTTGACACAACCTATGATTGTGTCTGTGTAATATTCAGTGACCCTTGATCTTGATAAAATGCCACCCATGTCCTCTGAAACAATCATTGCCACCTGTACAGCGACACCTCTCATCAATAGGCCACCTCTCATCAATAGGCCACAAGCAGGTATCCTGCATACTGCACCATTGGATTTGGCCCATTTGTTAAGTCCACCTTTTTGCATGGTTTTATTATAATTTCATTCCTTCAAACAGCCTCATCGGATCTCAGATGACCCTACTTGAATAGGATTTTGGACTGGAGACCTTTTTTGAATATTGGACTGGAGACCTTCTAAGGGCTCTTCCAGCCTGAAATACCATGTGATTTTGCAGTTTCATAAATTAAGGATGGACAGATGGTTGCCTGCATTCAGTTCCATCTGCTAGGATGACGTAGTTTGTACTGACAAGTTAGACTGCCTGTTTTACTATGACATAGTGGACAAATGGCAATAGTTTCGGATAAGCAGATTTAAAGCATTCAATTGGCAGCTCTTTTCAGGGAAGTGCCCCTTCTCTTATGGACCTGAAGCATTAGTTCCATGTGGCAGTGATGCATGATTTACATATTATTGTTGTTATTTAACAGACACAACTTTGTGCTTGGTGGTTTATCCACAAATAAAGACTATGCATTTGGAATGAGATAAAAATGATGAATGTTATAATCATAGAAAAACTTAGGTTGGAAAGGACCCCTGGAGATTACCTAGTACAACTTCCTGCATAGAGCAAGGCTAACTTAAAAGCTGTATCAAGTTATTATGGGACTTTTGCAGTTCAGTTTTGAATATCTCTGTGAATGGAGATCTCACAACCTGTGTTGGCAACCTTTAGAGTGATTATATGCTCTTATGGCAAAAAATATTTTCCTTATATCCAGCTTGAATTTTCCTTTCTGCAACTCATGTCAGGCACCTTCCACCTTCCACTATGAGTCTTTGAGAAGAGTCCATCTCAACTTTCTCTGACCTCCCTTTATGCAATGGAAGACACCAGTTAGAGTTCCTCTTAGACCCTCTGGAAGCATAACAAACCCACCCTCCTAACCAAATTCATTGGTCCCTTTCTGGGCTACAGTTAGTTCTAGGAAGGCTAAAAGTGGACACAGCTTCATTCAGGCCAAGCAGAGAGGAAAACTCAAAAAACTAAACCCACTTCTCTTGTCCTGGATGATGAACTCTTCACCAATTTCCTCAGATTCTTTTCTGATGAGTTGCTGCCTCCCTGTGAGTTACTCCCCACTCAATCTCCAGCCTGTAACAACAAAAGGGGTTATTCTGTCCCAAGATGCAGAACTGTGCATTTATCTGTTGAATTGCATAAGGTTCTTGCCAATTCAGTTGGTTCTTCAGCTTGTCAAGCTTCCTCTTGGAGGAGGCAAACCCTGCCCACCCTTCACTTCCATTTTGGTGTGAGCTGTGACATTGCTGAAGGGTATATAGCATCCCATTGATTTCTCACTGACAGAGATATTAGATGGTGCTAACTTCACACTGACCTTTGAGAGGTATAACTGGCTACCAGTTAGATTTCTAACAGCTAACCCAAACATCTTGAACCTACAATAAAGCCATTCTTCAGCCATATTTTACCCAGTCCAAATCCCAGCTTGGTTTCAAGGAAATTATGGAAAATAATATTGAAAGCCTTATTAAATTAAAGGTAAATTACATCCAGTGCTCTTTCCTTAGCCACCAAACCACTCATGTCATCACAGAAGACAGTTAGGTCAGGTGAGATTTGTAAGTTATAAATCTTTGCTAGCTGTTCCTGTTAATTTTCTTGTCCTTCAAGTTCCTGGAAACTTACTCTTCATTTTCTCAGGAAGTAATTGAGGCTGATCAGCCTGGACTTTCCCTAATTTCTCCTCCTTGCCTATCTTGAGGATGTGCATAAAATTTACTTTTTCTTGGTCAACATGGACTTCCACTTTGCAAAGATAATAGCAAGTGGTCTTGAAATGACATTTCACACCTAATATTCATATTATTTTGTCTCATGGACTTGTATATGTACATGCAGAACACCTACCTACTGTGAGTACTACTGGTCTCTCTCAGAATAATACTATTTGTCACAGGGATCCAGGACATCTGAAAGGATATCTTTCCAGTAAAAGCTAAGGAAAATAAAAGTTTTAAGTACCCCTTTTCTGTGTCCTACATTACAAAGTCACCTGCCCTGTTCACCATCAGGACCATGTGATGTTCCTTGGTCTTCCCTTTGCTGTGAATATATGTGCTAAGTCTTAACAGTGCATCCCACTTTGTTGGCTTCCCCTCTAATCTTAGCCCATAAGCTTTCAACAGGTCTGTCTCCAAATTCCTAGCAGAATTCTAAGCATTCAGTGTGTGATTTTGTGTAGACTGCAACTTCTCACGCCTTTCTTTCCTGCCAATCATTCCTAAATAGCCTTCATCCATCCACTCATCACAGCACCTGAGTTGTGCAGGTTATTCTGCCACACTGCTGTAAGACCAGTGATGTCCATGCACTGCATCGATGTTTGGGTTTTCAGTTCCTCCTGTTTGTTTATCAAGATACATGTGTTGGTGTACAAGCACTTGAGATGTACCCCTGCGTGCCCTTCTTTCTCAGAGGAAGTGAGAGAGCATCCCTTGTTGCTCTGTCCTACACACTATTGTCCCCTGTTGTGTCAGTCTGATTTAAGTGGGATAGGAACATTAGAAGAGGTATTCCTTCTTTCAGCATAAAGACATTTCCCCTAATAATGATGAACCTAGTGAGTAGACTGTAAAGAGGAAAAACAGAACTAAAATATAAATTGTATGTTTCATTGAGGTAGATGTAGCAGCTCATCACCAGTCCTGATGCTGTGTGTCTGTATTCTTCTCACAATGATGAGACAAAAGATGAAAAGACAGATATATTTCTTCTTATTCTTTATTTGTATTGCATTACTGTTTAATGTTTTCGATTGAGTTTCAGGTGGTGAACACAATATGCAGCTAAGAGCTCCAAAGAGATTTATAATTTGTGCTTGTGCAGATTAAGAAAATGGGGGTGCAGAAGATAACCAGAACAAATAGCCATGAGTGACATGCTCATTCTGTGACTGGTCTCTAAATTGTACGGGGTTTATTAGAATGTTAAAAAAGAGAAATGCTTATGAAGAACAGAACAAGGGGAATATGTATACTTCGTCTGGTTGTCTTCTAACATTTTTGCCCTCTGTACCTGTAATGCAATAATGGTGCTTTAAGATACTGTGAGTATAATCTACTTTTGGTATAGAAAAAGGATTTTTGTACTGTGAAAAAGTTGGCACAAACATGTCACTCTTTTTTCCCCTCACACAGCCTTATAAAGCTACCATAAAACTACTTAGTAAAGGTTTGACAATTAAAACTCATGCACCCCGACATGCATGACAACAAATTATGTCTGACTTACCATGCGGACAGCTCACCTTGAGGAATGATGAGATGTAACTTTCTTCCTGTCAGTTTGTGTTGCCTTTCTCTTATCTGCGTCCTGAAGGTTTTATTTTCATTATATTTGTTTAGGAGCAAATAATGTTCTTTTCAACTGCAATGCATTTTTTGGTCAATAGCCAGGAACCTTAGAACTCCTGAACTGATTGTCACTTTTTTCATAGCAGACGATGAAGGAAAATATGTTTGTTTTAAAAAAAATCATCAATACTTTCCCATAGAATGACGATTTTTTGCACATTATAATCAATTAAAAAAAATCTTGCAAGTTAAAGTATTTACCCTGTATGTTATGTATATACCATGAAAGATGACTTGAGAGGAGGGTGTATTGACATAAGCACCAAATACGTATAGCTGATGTGGACGTATGTTATAAAGAGAGGATATTAATTAAAGTATGGACAGAGAATGTATCTTTAGTAGTTCCTCTTTTCCTGCAAGAACAGTGTTCTGAGAACTGCTAAGTCTCCAAGGAAACCACTGCTATTTGTGACTCTGTTTAGTGGTGAAAAACTAATTTTTACCTGCTTTTCTAAGACTGACAAGTCATGACAGCTCTTAGAAGTCTGAAAATCAGTTATTAGTCAAGCCCTGTTATATTTTTAGTTACCTTTTTTGTGTATTTAGACAGAATCATTGAACTACACTACAAATCAGAGGTGGAAAAGTCGGTCTCGATTTGAAAAAATGGTACAAATTTCAATTTTCACAACAAAGCTTATAGCATAATGGTATTATATTGAAAAATTTAACCTCTTGCTTAAGTCTATTATCAGTATTCCACACAAATATGAATTTGCTTATACAGATTTGCTTTCAAACCTGCATGTATAGTTTTATAGAAATACACACTGTGAGGACAGACTGAGCACCTACCAGACTGCTGCTACCATGCAGAGTCTTACCCCCAGTGCCAACCCTGAGTAAACATAAATCTTTCTTTGTTCTTAAATTAGATGCTGATGTTGAGAGCCAGAGCCTTAGAGATATTTTATTTATGCCTCATAGTGGACTGCTATGTATTTTTCTTTTCCTACGTTTCTCTGCCAGCAAATGGAGGCTGTTGACATCCCTAAGTTTTCAAAGGCAGAGAGTTCATTGTTTTCCAGATGACAACAGAGGTGAGATCAGTGCACAAAATATCTGTATCAGATTGCACCAGATATCCACCTAGCCTCACATCTTGTCTCCAACATCAGCTGAGGGTTGCTGTCCAAGGAATTGTGTAAGCAGAAGGCATAGAATATCCTCACAATATCTGATGGGAGGAACCACATACCACAAGTAATGCCTGTATGATTCATTGCCCAGTATGGTTCTTTCTTCTGTTAATCTATCTATCTATCTATCTGGTCACTTTTAAAAACCATGAAAACCTTTAACATCTTCAAGATGCTATCAGCTTGGAAAAAGGACTTGCCATGTGGTTCAGGAGAGGATGTGTAAAAACAACAAATTTGTAATTAATCTCTGGGCTGAACAGGATACACTTGTGAGCATGATGATGAAGGGATGACACAAGATGCTAGTAGGGTCCTGGTCTGGTTATTAATGATAATTACCTCAAATTGTGTTCTCTGATGTGCTCCTGTTTTATTCAAAACTCTTCAAAATCCAAATGCATTTCAGTATACATATGAGTTTCTAAGACTTGAAAGTATGTGGCATGTATGCACATTAACAGTAACTCAGTGAAGACAGTCAAGTTCTGTCAATTAAATACTACTAAAATCTCCAGGACATGAAGAAGAATTGGAGATCCTCTGTCTGAGCAGGGCCTGGCTCATCCTCTCGCTCCTGGATTGCTCTCCCTCATAATTCACACCACTCCCTTGGAGCATCATTTGTGCACTTTTTTTCACAGTTATTTTATCAATGAGTCCAGAAAAGAAAAGCTCTTAATTGATTCGAAGGCTGATGATAGAAAGCCAGTGGTTGCTTGACCTTGCTTGCTAGGTGTAGACATAGTCAAATGCAGAGTGAGTTTGAAAGTCAGATGTTGTAAAAGAGCCTGCACTACAGGCGATGACTCCGTTAGTCTGTTTGAAGGGTCAGGTTCAGACCACAGTCATTTCTGGCCCCTGAAAACAGAAACTTTTTGCTGATGTCTCCTTTGGCACCAAGTGCCTCATCTGGTTGAGCTCTTAGAAATCCACCTTTGGCTGAAGTCCCAAGGGTGTCTGGAAAGTCCTGTATCAACCCAAAGCATCATATGCCAGGTGGGTTCGGATACCTCAACCTTTTCACAGTACAGGATACACATGATGTTCCTCAAGGGCTGTATTGAATAATATGTATGGTGAATTTATATCCACAGCTACTGTCCTGGGTTCAGCAGTTGCAGTCAGTTTTTCTCCTCCTTAGTAGCTGTGTTTTGACTTAACCTGGGAACAAAGCTGATAACACCGATGTTTTTGGTTGTTGCTAAGCAATGTTTACCCGGACCAAGGACTTTGTGAGCCTCATGCTCTGCCAGGGAGGAGGAGGGGCCAGGAGGAAGAAGGGACAGGACCCAAACTGACCAAAGAGGTATTCCATACCATAGCACGTCATGCCCAGGAGGTAACTGGGAGTGATCCGGAAGGAGAGGGCACTTTCTGGTCGGGCTCGTTTTTG